>PVHY01003024.1:0-114935 GCA_004024945.1 Uropsilus gracilis
ATATTATAAATATATACACACATACACAATTTTTTTAAAAAGGAAAAGGAAAAAGAATAAATGAATACTGGTCTTCTGAAACAAAAAATATGAGAGACCATGGAACAATCATTGTGGGCTCTAGTTCCAGGCATAAAAAAATAATTAGGAAAAATTATCCTTCACAGAAGGGACTTTAAGGGCTGCTACAAGACATGCCACATGTCTTGATTTTAGTTAAGCACAGAAGCCATAATGGAATGCGTTCACTTTAGGAAAATACATATAAAATAACCATGCACCATCAGGTGGCAATTACTTAATCATCTGTGGTCTGCTACTTACTTGGCATCGTGTCTTTGTAATCAGAAATAAACACTATTTATATAAACACATCTCTACTATATAAAACCTCAGAAGTAAATAAATCACACTTCTCTCTAATTAATAAACTGAATATAAAGAGAAAATCATTCTCATATGAATTTAAGTCTCCATCATCTATTATAACCAAATTTTTAAAGCCCTTGTTTCTCAGACATAGCTAATATCTAGGAGTACAAATTCCCTGCATAATTTTTCTCAGAAGTGTCAGTTCTTATGCAGATGAAATTTCCCTTTCAGATTCCCTTTCCAGCAGTTCTCCCTGATACAATAAGCAGCCACACTTAACATATTTTCTCTTCTCAAAAACTATGGACTTCACAAGTTCCAAAGAGCTAATGGCATTCTTCTCATTGGAACTGATTAGCAAAATCACTATGATTGAGATTTTGGTGAGCTTCCCTGGTGTTCAGCAGATAAACCCATTATGGGGGGGTGGGGGGGCTCATAGGTAAGGGGTATGTCATATTGCTAACAATTTCTTGTTCAGTTAAACTCCACTGGAGACCAAAATGTAGCCATTTTCCCCACGACATGTAATATTTAGCACATTAGATCACTCAAATAAGAAGTCAGAGACTCCATATCTCCCCAGTTTTTACCAGTCAAGAGTGAACAGGAAACAAGAGATTGGCCAGGAGCTATCCATTACTTGACTCCATGATGCAAGTTGAAACATGTTAGTGTCAAAATTGGTCCAGCCTGGTGGCAGAACATCAAATTCAAGAATTTTTGAAGGGTGTACTAGGTGTAATAGGGAGAAATGATAGTGTCATCATCACTGTAAAAGTCTATTGTAAACCTATATGTAAACAATGTGAAGATGAGTTATGACCTACAAACTTTTGATTATATATTGAAATTTCTGGTAATAGAGACTGAAAAGGTTGCAGTTTTGTTCCCACAATTTTACAAGTCACAAGAACCAAAGATCACTGGCCAATACTCCACTTTTTTTTCCCAGAAAAAAAAGCTCAAACTAAGACATGAGATTACTGAAGGTATTGGAATTCATCATAATCTGCAAGAACTGCCTTTAAATAACCTGGATATTTACATGAAAGGTAGAAGTTCCTCTGATATTGACTTGGGATTTCATTGAATTATTTTGCCCCATATGTAGGAATGGGTTCAAATTAAAAATGAGAATATATGCCATATCAGTGTTATTTGAATAATCTAATCTGAGTAACCCTACCAACCACATCCACCCAATGCATATTTAACATCGAATTAGAGGAAACAATAGTCACCACAATAGAGAGAAGTTGGTTCTCTAGAGAAAAGGGTAGCTATACATCAAAAGTGCTCGCTAATCTATTCAACCTTCTACTTTGTGGTGTGTGTATATGCATATAATGTATACAAAATAGAATGTACACATGTATAAACATATAC
Organism: Uropsilus gracilis; assembly: GCA_004024945.1. Lineage (NCBI taxonomy): Eukaryota > Metazoa > Chordata > Mammalia > Eulipotyphla > Talpidae > Uropsilus > Uropsilus gracilis. The sequence goes on from PVHY01003024.1 coordinate 1,762, forward strand.
ATGCTTTTTTTATAAATAGGCTTATTTTTAACTTAAACTGTTCTTTGGGGTCTTACAAAAATTACTAAACTGAAAATTCTATTTTACATCTATCATTTCTAATCCTGTTTACAAAACTGGGACTTTGAGATCATGTCTTATTCACTGCCAAAGGCCACCTAATTGGGAAGGAATGTAGCCAGCATTTGAACCCATGTTTCACTCTCAAATTCATGTTAATTCCCCTTCAGTTACTGAGCCATGTTGTCTCTCAGTTCTGAAGATAAATACAGGAAGATCTTGGAGAGGAGATCAATGTGGGCAGAAGTGATCAGGGAACAGTGAGACTTGCCTGGATGAACCCTAAAGATTGTATGGTGTTTGCAAAGCCACATAAAGAGAAGACTCTTGGCAGGAGGAACTAGAAGCAAGGGCACAGTGGCATAACAATCATGGAATGTATTAGCAAAGGTGAGAATACTTATTAGATGGCAGGTGAGGCATGAATAATAAAGAAAATGGGATTCAACAGCCAGATTTTTAAAAGCAGATTGCTGAAGACCTTGAACACCAAATGTAGGGTTTGGATGACATCAGGCAGGAATCACTGAAGGTTTTGACTAGAAAAAAAAACTATGACAATTTTCAGAAAGATTAAAATGGAGCTGTTACACAGGACAGATTTCAGAAATAGAGGGAGGAAGACCAGTCTTAGGGGGCTTCAACACTGCCAAAGGAAGCAGGAGAGAATCATTTAACACAGCCTCTGTTATGCAGTGAATTTTCATGACCTCAGTTCTACAGGGCTATCACACTCCTTCCTGCCTTGCTCTATGCTTGAAGAATCTGCCACCAAACAGTCCCTGTGACAAGAGATGTGGCTTCAGGAAATATAGCCACACTCAAATATTACCTAGGAAACCAAATATAACTAAATGCAAAATGCTACCCCACACTGGGAAATAGCTGTGAGATTTGCTTATAGCTGTGTTTATTGTTCATTAAACTTTACATAATAGGAAAATATGCTAAATTAATCTACAAGCAAATTAAATAAGCTTGGTGTTGGAAATACCTGTGGTGTGTTATGGGGATTGGAATAAATCCTCTACCAACACAGAAAGTTTGTTTGGTTAAACTCAACTTGTTTCAATACATTCTTTTCAATTTGCTCTGTTCTCAGAATTTTCCATGTGTTAGGGAAAGAAGAACACATTTTCCATGTGTTAGGGAAAGAAAGATCTGTGTGGTAAACTTCAGGCCCTTCTCAACATGCCCCCCATACCATGATGATACACTTGGGCCAGCATGAGGGAGGTAAAGAGGAATTTTAGGAAGAGGAGAAACAAAGATTATTTTTAAGGATAAATAAATCCCATTTGAGGTCTCCCCGCCTAAATCATTTTTCAGAGATAAAATTCCACCCCAAATATTGAATAGTGAAAAGGGATAAAAAGGCTTTCTGACAAATATTCTCAAAGGCAGACAGATACCTGTTCCTTGGCCCAAGTAGATCTATCACCTTTACTATTACAAAAATACACAACTTGCAAGTTAACTGAAATGCCACCAAATGTTCACACACAACTGTAAGACACAGAAACAAAGGTATTTGGGTAGAAAATAGAAAAATTATTTCAGAAAAGCTGACACAAGTCCTACTGGAAATATATGCTTATTTTTAATATATATATGCTATATTATATAATATAATATTATATTATATAATATTATGCTATATTATATAATCTAGCATAAATATTACATATATATGCTATATTATTTAATATATATGTTATACTACAAACATTATTTAGTTTGACTAGTACAATAGGTATCTGTATCTGGGCAAAACTATAATTTTAGATTTAGCCAAGTGCTAATTATAAAAGGCACTGAATGAATTTACTAGGATATAATGATCACAGTCAATTACTACTGTTACCTACCAATACACCTGAGCGTTGTTGCAAAGAATCTAACAGGTTTTACTGAATTCTCCTGCAGAAATATTAAAATTTTGCAACCTAGGGAATACAAAGGTCAAAAAATCTTTGTGTTTTACATTTTTCAGTACACAGTGCATCCAAGTTTTTCAATCATTTACTACTTACTTTGGTCAACAAAAAATTCAGTATAAATTAGCGATGTTACAATAGAATAACTATATAGTCTCACTAGACCTCAAGAGAATTGGACCATTGCATGGAATCTCATCCTTTTTAATAAAGCACAATGTCTCGTTGGAATTAGACACCACGGGGAAAAAAATAAATAAATAAACAAACCTGGCACCTGAGAGGTTCCTTTCCCATATACATTATGGGAACTTTCCAACTATGACCTAATGCAAAACCAAATTAATTGTCCATAGGTGCATGTATGCAAGGATTTCTGTGACAAAGGATAAAGGTGAGAAAAAATAAAAATGTCTTGTCATTTCCAATTTACAGCTGAAGAAGAAACTTGTATTGGAATCTTCATTATAACTCCCGCATGAGTCAAGTTTTTCTCCTGGCAGGAAAACTCCTATTGTAGTAAAGCTACTCGCTTCATGCAAAGAACATTAGGAACTTCGCATAACTCAGACTTTGAAAATATGCAAAACTCAGTCATTTATCCAGTGACTATATTTGAACATCTATTATGGCTAAAACACCATGCATAATTCTGAAACAAGAAAACACAAATCAATGATTAAATTGTGCATGTTTTTATACTGCTATCTTGCGTTTGTATACCTTTTCCAGATTTTCAACAGTGAGCCTGAATAATTTTAGTTATAAAAATTCAATTTTTTATATATTAAAAAATTAAATTTTTATATTAATTCAATTCAAATCTAAAAAATTGTTGACAATACAATGTCCCATCAGTTTTTGTAGGCATGCATCAAACAAGTATACGCTAGTGTATAATGATCAAAATTAGGATAATGAACAAATGCTCTCTGACATAGAAATATCTTTACTTTCTTCAAGTCTCCATTTTTTTGGTCTAAAAACACTTCTTAATTTCATTTGGCAAAACAACATAGATCAGGCAGCAAAGATCCACAGGATAAAGTCAGGTGAAAAACAAACTATATTTCTAGGTTAAGAAAAAAAGAACAGCTAGCTGCAAGAACCAAATCAATCCCTGTACCCACTGAGCTTAATCAAGTATTATCAAAAAGACTGGGGGTAGAGGGAAAGCATTGGGAAGTTCACCAAAGAAACTTGGAGGAAGAAACACTTGACAGAGACATAGTTGCAGATAGTTAACCAGTTTGGTACCATTGCTTTGGCTGCAGAAATTTCTTTAAGGGTAGAAGGTTTATAACTAGAGTCGAAGGATCCCTTGACCCCAGAAAGAGAAAAAACAAACAAGCATAAAACAGATCCTAGAATATTCTACACTGGCCATAGCTATCCCAGGACTCATGCAAAGCCTTAAATTATCCCTGAAGGCTGGGCTTAAAGCATAGCACATAATTTGCTATGTTGTCACTCCTTCCCAACCCCATCCTCATATTAATGGGTAAAAGTTAAGCTGAGTTAAAAAAAAAAAAAAAAGAAAGAAAACAGATGGATGTCTACCTTCTCACCTGATCAAATATGGATCTACCATAAGCCCGAAACAAGTCAGAGAAAGGCCACCAGTGAAAAGCAATTGCTTGCAGGACACTGGTGATCAAGGAGAGAATAGGGAATCCTTAATAGGAGAAGACAAACAAGGTGAGTCTAAGATGCCCCAGCTTACTATCTTGAGGGAATGTCCCCTTAGCAGGGAAGGAGGACCCCAGGCAGAGCTGGGGTCTGCTAGGTGCTGGCAAATACCTAGTAGACAGAGCTGAGCATCAGGAGAGAGAAAGACAGCTAGAATACAGAGACATGATGCCTCAAACATCTGGTGAACTGGAGAAAACAGAAATACAGGGTCACACACTGCATGATTTCACTTGTGTATTTAAGATCAGACAGAACTCATGTATGTTGACTCAAATTCAAACAGTGGTGATCTGAGAAAAGGTCCATAAGGGAATTCTCTTGAGATGATGAACTGTGCTTTATCAGAGCTGGGGTATTGGTACAGAGACATAGACATTTGTCAATATGCAGTAAGTTCTGTGTGTTTTACAGGGAAAAAATATGTGAATATATATGTATGCGTGTGTGTGTGTGTATGTGTGTATTCATCTCAATCCAAAACCTGTCCTCATCAAAGAAAATTTAAGGGAAAAAGATACAGGAACCAAGTTACATCTATTAACTTTACAAGAAAAGATAAAGTACTTTACATCGTTAAGTCTTTCGATATAAATGCAGATAAAGGTAGATGGAAATAAATGTAGGAAATTATAGGTCTGTATTGAAAACTACATTAGAATTACACCTGAATGTTACTAACAAGGTAATACAAAATTATCTCTGTGAGCCAATAGGCTCCCGGTGTATTATTGCCATCACTACCCATATGTCACTAGCCAAGCATACCAGAAATAAAGGGACAATAATTAAATATAAGTAATAAAATGGTCTACAAATATAGCATTCTGAAGATGGCTGAAATAAACTTAGGACTCTAACAACTCTTAGCAATCCCTGACTGGTTACAAGTCCCTGTATTTGTGGAGACCGGTTCTCCTTTAATCCCAGGGTCACTGGGATTTGTAGAAGCTGATGTGTTTTACCTGTGAGTCCCAGCTCATTTTCACAGCAGCTTCCGTAAAGCAAAAGCGGCAAGCAACCCTGGCTCTTGTTGAGTGTGCTTGATATAGCGTGTGTATTAGCATCAGCCATAGAGCAGATCTGGGGTACAAAAAGCATCTCTTTCTGACATTGTGGAAATGTAAGAGCAAGAGATCCCTCTGCGCAATATGCTAAAACCTGCATGTCTGAAACTGCTCCCAGAGCAGCAGCATCTACACCTTTGCCCTCAGAAGACCCTGCTCTAAGCACCTGACATCCTTTCAGCTACACTGTATATCTTTTGGTTCCAGACTGAAAAAAATAAATAGATGCCAAGAAGTAACTTCCAGCATCGCATTTGGTGCTGCCTGCTTGTGACTCCTTTCTGTGCTTGTCTTACCTTCTGGACCTCAATACTCTGGTATCACGCTGTTCTGCCCAGCCTCACTCTCTTACTCCTCTGGACTCAGTTCCTGCCTTGTTAGTCCTACCAGAGCTGCAAGATGGCACTTGTTTGACAGACACCTGATCTTAACCTGCGCAGGTTAGCCCTGATGCAGTGCTAATTACAATGAAGTAAAAAGAGAAAATATGTGCCCCCTAACAAGGTAGAAACTAGCAATTACAGTGTAACTAGTGCAATAAAAGTAGTTAAGCTCTATGAAGCTCCTTATATGTGCAGATGAGTTTTCACTAAGAAGTTTTCCTTGAGGCATTCAGAAGACCTGGCAATGGAGAGTCCAGTCTTTGAAGCCAACATTTATCTCTGTATCTGCCAGATAAGCTAATCATTTGACTTTACATCTTTTTCATTCCTTCATTGCTGAAAGTGGGATCATCATACCTTCTGGGGTTGCAAAGTTATATAATGAACTCAGCTTAGTGATGGGCATACAGATAAGTATTGAGTTGCTGAATTTTTTTTAAAGTAGCATGCATGAGAGAGCTATTCAAGCTAAAAAGAGATCTGATTTGAATAGATTACAAGGCTGCTAATAAAAATTAAGCAAAATTTGGAAAATTTTGTACACATAGAAATGTGTACCTTTATAATACATAGGGGCATAGTTTAACATGTTCACTCATGAAGGACTTAATTTTATCATGTTAATACTGATATTTACTATTTATTGGGTCACTCAGACTCTCCAAAGTGACCTACTAATCTCTACACTTTTGATCAGTAAAGATACAGTCAGTAGAAAAGATGAGATCAAAGGTTAAGGGCTTTTGACCTTGTAAGACATTCACCAGTTTCAAAATTAACCTAAATTTATATTTTAATATTCTTTTTAATGACTATAAATATCTAGTTCTTCAAATAGTCTTCTGCCATCTTGTCATTTATACTTACCATCTTGCTGTTTCTCTCACTATGGAGTTAAATAAATTTGGCATACATTCATTCTATATTTATATGAGTTGTGTTTTTAACTATGGAAATTACATTTGTATGAGTCATGTTTTTAACTTCTTGAAACGTGTGTCTAAGAGAAGTTAAGAGTTCTGTGGTAGCTAGTATGCACCATGTCCTAAACTTTGTAATAAAGAATTTAATTTATCTTTATATGATTCTTATGAGATAGGACCTAAAAGTATTCATAATTTAGACACAGAGGAATACTTAATTTGTTCAAAGTAACACAGCCATAAGACACAGAGTCAAGATTGCAAGATAAGCATATAATCTACAATTATAGTTTTGTCTCCTATTATGACATTCACTGAGATTGCAATAAAGTGAAAAATGAAAATCTGAAGCTCTCGGTCAATGTAGAATGAAAATATAAAGTTTGGAGTGTTTGTGGATATGGGGAATACTATAAATCCTAATTCTATTATATTTAGATACATTCAATCAAATGGATTTAGCCAGCACAGAGAAAACAATCTCAAGCAAGTGTTCAGAATTCCAAATTACGATAAAATTAATAATCAGAACACAAGCCTTTTTCAACCTCATTGTCATTTAATTGGGTTCTCTGTGGAGACTATTCTGTTCAGTAGTTGGTACTGATGCTAACTGGTTATTACACTTGATCTTAGCCAAAAGGCTGAGAAGTGATTGCTAACTGGTTATTTATATCAATAACCAAGTAGCAGCAAATCTAATAAAAAGTGAACTTTCATTTAAGACAGAGCTGAGTTCAGGTTCCACTTCTTTCTAACCACATGACATAAGTTCTCTCATTGCTACAATCAAGATAACAGCAGTATGGTGTTTCTCACAGCCTTTAGGCTGATGAAAGTGCTGGCATCTTTATAAAGGTCCTAGTGGAATATCAGGGACATAATAAAGACTTGAAAATGTCAAAAATCATTAGTTATCATCAAAACAATCAGTACTCTTACGTATTAACTACCTATCGCACTCGCTGTGTTATGTCAAAGTTTCAAGAGACTAAGTGACTAGTTCAATTTCACAGTGTTCAGGCTAGGCTTGGCATTTAAAGTAGTTTGATTCTAAATTCAATTAACTTAATGACTCTGCTATGATATCTTTTATAACTTCACAAGTTGTATACATTATAAATTAACCTTTTAAAAATGTAGTTCATTATAAAAATTTTTCAAGATAAATGTCCACCAATGGCTTAATTAAAAAAAAAAATTTAAGAACTACTAGGCCCATCTCCAGGACCCAGAAATAGATATGCTATGGGAGATTCCTCTCCAAAGAATCAAGCATGACAACGGACATTCAGCTAAAGGAGATTAGGAAATCTAGCAGTGTTTTTTATAATTTCCAAAATGTAAGCTACATCATGTTAAACAAGATAAGGCAGAGCACAAATTTTAAATAGAGTATGATCTTAACCACCTAAGTGCATAGAATGAAGTCTGGAAGGAAAGAGCCAGAACATTAGCAGAGGCTATAGCATATTTCTTTCTAGTCGTTGGAATATTATCTTTCCTTTCCAATGCTCTTTCATACCATATTTGCTTAGGAAGTACTTAGAAATTTCTCAAGACCCATTTGTCAATGAAAACCTTCCTAATAGCAGCGGTTCTTCTTGATGGAGGCTTAGCCCCAGGGACAGCTGACATCACTTTTATGGCCACTTACTACTTACTGTCCATATGTCTATTGAAGCACTTTCAAATGTGTCTTCCCCAGCTAGATTGTTATGTCTTTGAGAAAAGGACTATCTTATTCATGACCATCTCTGCAAGTAAGAAATGTCTGGTGTGTGAATTAATGAATAAATGATAAAGTGTCTCTGAAGTAGCAAACCAAATGTCAATAGTGAATGTCTCAAATATGGTCTATTTGCTGGACAGGCAAAGCCTAAAAACAAAGGATGGTTATAAACACATCACCAAAAATATGGACCTACTATCATCAGATATCCTTAGAAATTATAGCTCTATAAATAACAACATAGACTTATGATAGCATGCCAGTGCAATTATATGGATCCAAGAGACAGAATTAGCATATGCATGTCTTTCCTCTCGTTTGTACACTAAATAATGCATTTATGGTTTATCTTTTTGTGAAGCTTGAAAGGGAAATGTGTTTTCAACAGATTTTAATCAATACGCCAACCTACATTAAAAAAGTAAATAAACCCACACAATAAATAAAAAGCAAAAGGCCAATCAATAGTCAACAGTGCAGCTTAACAGCCTCTCCAGAAGAAAACTGTCTGAAAAGGCGCTTCACACTCCAGTGTCTGCACGATCCACAGCTGCCCACTATTGATTTGTTGCGAGCAAAGAACATCTATTATCACATGCCAGTATGAACCTAGCAATTTCTCCAACAAGTAGCCAGAAATGTGCAAACTGCAGTATAAGACTGGTAGAGCTAATGTTGAGGGTGGGTTCACGTTTATTTCTTTCTCTTTACCCCACAAAGTCATCAGGAACATCCAGTTTCTAAATCCACGGGACCCTGATGTGTGTTATGGACTCATGTCCACGGACTGTTCCACATCCACCTCTCTGGAGCACAAAGACAATCAGGAGACCTCAAAATGATACACAACTCAAAATAGTCACCATGACACTGTTAAAAGGTGAATCACAAGGGAAGGATAGAAATGAGGTGTTCAAAAATACTATTTTCAAAAAGTGAGCCCAAGTGACAACTCTTTTTATACATGTGTGAATGTTCAAGTGAGTTGAACTTTGTACAACACTTTATGGCACTGAGGAGGAGAGAAAAGCTGGACAATAAACTGCCAGTGGTATGGATAATAACACAATACAGGATAGTAATGCTGGACTCACCCGGTGGTGTAATGACTACCACACACTAACATCTTCCAGAGTCTCAGTCCTAATTTAAAATACCAATAAGAATTCAATGTCTAAAACAAAAATCCCTGTAGAAGATCTTGTCAGGTTCTATTTCTTCTGCTTTTCTTAAAATGTAACGTAAACACTATCACTATGTTGGCATTCCGATGATACACTTTCACTTTCAACACAGTGAGGTTAGCCCCTACAGATTTGAATTTCTAAGAACTGAAGCTTTTCTTTCGAGGATGTTATTCATGTGTTCTTCAACAGATCTTATTAGAACCTCTAGGAACTCAAGATTGCTTCTAGGATGATTTTGTCCATTGTAGTTTCAAAACTAAATGGAAGTCACCAATGGAAATATCTTTAGTGCTTACCACTACAAGAAACAGTGGGAGGTCTTATCTTAAAATTATATAAAGACAATCAGTAAATCAGTGACACTTGAGCAACCAGCTAGGTGATTACGTTTTGTATCACTTTTATAAAAGGTAATCCGTCAGAGAATAGATGACATAGTTTTGCAAACACTGCATCAAATTCACAGCTGTCTGTGCCAGAATAAACCAGAAATTCACCCACTGCCTTCATCAACCCACCACACTCTCAAAAAAAAAAGTTGAAACCATAGTTATAACAGTGTCTCTGTCTCAATGAAATACAGTTTTAAAGTATAAACCCTACTCTTATGAGTCACATCTATGTGATGACACCACAAAACTGCAAGCAAATGCCAAATATGGCAAACAGAAAAAAAATACAAAGGTCATCAATGACAGAATCTACACTAGAAAAAGTGAGGAAGACTCTAAAATACAGGAATTTCTTTAGAAACTTGCAAGTCATGCACAGCTATAATTAGCTTTTCTACACTTGATGAACTAAGCTCATTATTTTGGAAAATATCAAAACCGAGTCATTTCCCTATTGAAAACATTTCTATTCTTAGTGTGCAATCAATAAATTGAGAGGTTTCACTTCCACTAGTTGAGGATCAAGCTGCTGTCCTAAGAAACAGCTCATAGAGAATGAAAGATCCAACTCTCCCTTACCCACTCCCCAGCACCTTTTGCCATTAGATTAAATCTCTAGCCAATCCATACAATCTGATACAACATTTTAAGAAATAAAATTTATTCTAGAAATATTCAGCATTCTATGAAATGTACTATTCCCAAGAATTGGGTAAAAGCCAGATTTCTTTGATGGCTTTCCAGGTCCATTTCTGTTTTTAAGGTCAGAGGCAGGCCACCTAGTACATACATGTTACCAATGTGATTATCAGTGGTCCCTACACTTATTCAAGCAAGTAAGACCCAGCCCTTGTTTTTCTCTTTATCTCTCTCCTTCCCCCTTTACCTCCTCCATTCTCTTCTTTTATCTTTTTGTTGCAATTTTCCACATAGCTTTTGTCAATAAGTACAAATCTTGTTCAACTCAAGTGATAACACTGAGGTCTAACACTGGACTCTTCTTGTCAACTAAACTACCAAGAATTTACTACCTTTAGTAGACAAACAGAACACCATATAGGTAACTTTATGCTAAAGAGGTTTTGAGAGGAAGTAGCCAATTGGAACTCTAAAGATCAACATTGATATAGAAAATAATGATCTGTGATATAAAGGAGACTGAGTTTCTAGAATAACAAACTGACTATGATGCTAGTTTAAAAGAGAAGACCCCTCCTCCTCAACACTGAATACAAAGACATCTAATATAACATTTAAAGCAGTGATCTTTTGATGCATTTGGTTGAATTTTGTTAACCAGTAATGCTGGAACTTTACAGCTAAATTCTGTTCATCTGAATTCTATATACTTCTCACATGTTGCGATTAAATTGTACTTGCACTCATTTTCACATAGCCATCTGGCCACAGAAGTCCAGATCCACCTCTAAGGATATGATAAAGCCAGCAGATTCTTTTAGTCATTTAGGATCAGAGGTCATCTATGGACAAAAATTCAACTACATTATATATAGAATAAAATCAAAAGTCTATTACTCTAAGATTTACTGTCTTAGAGGCATTTTTTAAGGATGAATAGTTACTGCCACAATAGAAAAGCCAACCTTTCCCAGTATTAGTTATAGTAATTCATGCTGTATTGACATATTGTTTAAGACAGATAATCTAGGAATCCTCATTCTGGATTGAGAAAAATTGGCAATTAGCAAAATCAGAAACAATCATAGAAAACTAAAAGAACCAACTGTTTTTTCTAGTTTAAAACAATGTCTGGTCTGAAGAACAGAAAAGAGCATGTCAACAAGAGAAAAATACATACATACCTTCTGGAGGCTGTACGTCTTCACTGCAGGTAGAGTAACTTACCTTTCTGTTTGTTCTGAGTGCAGAGTCTTGTCCTGATCATTTTCTAACAGAAGTGGTATGTATATGTGATATGAAATATATTTGTGAGGATAAAGGAGAAATATACTCCCATTTAGGAAAAAAGGCTCCTAATGAATCTTATGCAGATGAATCAGAAGGAAAAGCAAAAGCACACCTCCAATTCCACAGGTACTCTTGGTGTGTTCATAACCATTTCAGAGCAGAACAGTATTCCCAAATCTAGCTACAGAAACAGGACTTTCAATAATACTAAATATTTGGAGAGAACAATCAGAGGTCAAAACTTCCTGCAAAGAATAGCTATAGCTGTTAAGATATAGAGGCACATGCTTAGGTTTAGAGGTTTAGATCAAGGATAGCAAAGGCTTTCCTCTCAGTACATTACCAGGCCCTTCTTTTTTTTTTATCTTAAGAGACTGATGAGGCACATGAAGACAAAAGCTACAAGAAAGTGGAAAACGGCAAGAAACAACCACACACATAAAAACTTGAAAAACAAGAAAGCAAGGAGACCCAAACAGACCTGTTAGAGAGAATAATGTTATTTGTGCGTGCTTCCACATGGGCAAATGATAATGACACTTTACTATTTACACAGATAATGTCATGCATTAGAGGCCAGCCAACCATGAGTTCATATTGTTAATCAAACTCTTACCATGAAAACTGAATTTAGAAAATCAAAAAGTCAGCAGGATACACAAAGCCAGGGTTTATCGACAAACCCCTCTGCAATGGGTATTCAGAAATTACAAGCGTTTGCTAGTCTTTCAAAGTGGTGATGTTAGCAAAAGAACATGAGAAAGAAGTAGTAACAAAGCTTACAGATGCTCCCATAACTGAGTATCTCCATCATCAGTGCTAAATCACCTTCAGGAAATCAGTCTTCTGGAACTAAATCAGTTGGCATGCCTGAAGCATCACTAGTGAACAAAAATAACAACTGGCTCTCTTTAAACATGGATCAAATACAAATATACACATATAAATATACTAAAAAAATAGAAATATATGTAAACAGCATATATATGTGTGTGTGCATATACATATACATATGTGTGTCTATATACATATATATGTGTGCATATGTACATATATATATATATATATATAAATGTCACCAAAAATATCAACAATATATTCAGCCAAAGGGAATCTTTGCCTTATATTTGAAATATCCTGAGAATGTTTTCCACATTTCAAGTTGTAAAAAACAATGAACTGTGAATGTCTTCATTATTTAAAAGATCTAAAATGTTTTCTGAATTCAGGCTTTTTGAGAAAATAGCTGCATTCTTGAAATATCCTCTAAATTCTAGACAATACAATTTAGAATGCCTCAAATTATTATTCAGAGAACCTGATTAAAGGAAAACTGAACTCTCAACAAAAGACTGCCTGAAATCAATTTTTGGTTGTTCCTATTTCTCAGTCACAGGTAATCTAGTCCAATGAATAAGCATAGGGTGTCAAGGAAAAGGAACATATCTAGGATTGTTGAGCAGGAAATGTCTCTGTTTTTCACAGAAGAGCACTCATCCTTTATTTTCCAAGTTTCTAGAGAAGAAAAATGTGCGTGCATCTTCAAAATAGCCATGCTTTTGCATAGTGTCCCCAGAAATATCTCTAACTCATCGAAATCTTCAGAACTAAGCCAGTTGGCATGCCAATTTAGAAAAAGGTGTACTTACGGTCATTGCACTGGTTCCCAGAATATGAGGTCATGGAACAGTCACAGGTGAAGCCTTCCCACTGTTGCATGCAGACCCCCTGGTTGGCACATGAATCTTCCTGGCAGGTGGTACTTGGTCCTAGTTATGCATAAGGAGAGAAGAAAAGAAGACAAAAGAGAGGTGTCAAAACACTCCTGAATTCAAAAATAGTCACTTGAATTTTCTACATGCCCCCAACATTCAAAGACACAACCACCAAAAATGGTGACTTTCGATCATGCAACAAGAATTCAGAATATACAAAAGACAACAGGTACACACTTAGCCACAAATTATCAACAGTTACACTGGGAAGGGAGAGGGCTGAACACACTGTTCTGTTTTTGGCAGACTTTGCAAAAAAGCTTCATCTCTACCATTCAACTAGCAAGATGCCCCATTCAGAGCGTATCTTTCTAAATGTATAAAGTTAAGACAAAAATGCATTGCCATCATGTGTGTGAATTAAGTGGAGGAGTTTCTAGAGACTTGTCTAACATCAAAAACATGACATCAAAAGTTCATAAAGTCTAGTTTGGGACATTAAAATATGTTTGAGGAGAAAGAGGAAATGAAAGAGAAGGAAATGAAGAAAGAGAAGGAGGGGGGAGGAGGAAGGGGAAGGTGAGGGAGGAGGTAAGAGGAAGGGGAGGAAGAGAAAGAGGGGTAGGGAAGGGGAAAGAAGAGGAAGAGGAGTTTGGGGAGGAAGAGGAAGAGAAAGAGGAGGGGCTGGAGGAAGAGTAGGAGGAGGGAGAGAGAGAAGAGCAGCCAACATGTACTGATGTCTTGTAGGTGATAAGCACTGAACACTAAGTACTTGGTCTGCATCAGTTAGGAAGCTCTCAACGACTCTATGAGGTAAGTGATCATGATACTGCCACTTCACTGTTAAAATAGCTAAGCTCAGAGAGGTAAAATTATTTATCCAAGGTCACATATTGATCATTAAAGGACACTGCTGTCCAACTTATATAGACTAGCTCTGAATCCCAAACTCTTATATCAGTGGTTCTCAAAGACTAGTAGTTCTCAGACCTGCATCAATTAGGAAGTTATTTGAATTGCAAATAATTGGGCTCTACATCATGGTTAGTAAATTGACAGCTGCAGAGGGGAGACTGAAATCAGTGTTTTCTCACATTTTCAGGAAATTCAGATGTAGCCAAAGCTGCAGAAAAGTCACACTGTGGGTCTAGGCTTACAGAAGACTGTACTTAAAAGAAAGGAGGGAAGAGAAGGACTTGCTATATTTACAGAAAGAAAATAGCAGAAATTACACTAATTTTTACATTTCACTCTCTGGCATTTCTATTTTGTGCATCTTTCAAATTCAATTAATATGTAAGTCTAATGACATGTTTTTAATATAAAATAAGTGGATCTATTTTTGAGGCACTCTCAAAATCTGTGATTTGAGCTAGCAATTGAACAAGTTTGGTCACCTCGGCCTTGCAGAATGCCATTAGAATCTTGCCATATGTCAGTCCGGGAGCTCTCTTTCACCATTCTTCTTTTTCTTTTTTTTTTTTTTACTTCTATTTTCTGCCTTAATCTTTGGAGTTAAAGATAAGTCCGTGCTTTCAGAATAATTTAAGCTTAATGTTCAAGCTACTTCTAAGAATCTACAAGAGAGTCTCAGCAAAGGAGGTAAAGTCTCAGATTCTTCCCATGTATCAGTTAGGATGTGATGCCAAATGCACTTGACAGAATAAAAACGTACCCATGGCAATAAGTGCATAATTTTGCAAGTCCCAGGCTAATACCTTACACTGGCACAGATGATTAAAAGGTAAGCATACAGGGTCCTAAGGACACATGTTCAAAAGAGATGCATGCCTGGAAAGGTTTTGTCTTCTAGGTGGTAAGAGATTTTGTGTTTATGCATGTAGGGTAAAAGCAGTACGGACCATCACGCTGAACACAAAGCTAGTAGGACGTGACTCAGGAAAGCTCAAGACAATGACTGTCGCTAGGAAGTAGCACTGCTGCTAGGTTCCTGCAGCCCCAGAGGCCACATGGTTCCCCCCATGTGGAGACGAAAGAAGGTACATGAGCATGTTCTCAGTGGGTCTTAAACTTGAGCATTGTTTGGTACAAGTTTCATTAACAATGGCAAATCAGGACAGCGTCTTTCAAAGGATAAAAGCTTCTGAGAAGTCCACGGGGCTTCTTTACCAAACAGCTTTCACCAACCAATGGGCCAGTAATTCAATTGTGCTCAAGGATCAGAAATACATGGAAGGCTTTCCCTTAGAAGGCAGCAGAATAGCAAAACTTTGAGAAAATACAAGAATTCTATGCATGTTGATACAATCTGAGACAAAGGCTTTTCCCTCCCTTACAACTAGTCAAAAAATTTACCTGTTTTCCAAGGGCTGGTTCAAATGCTTCCCCTATTTGAAACATTTCCCCCAGTGACTTCAAACAATTCTCTCACTTTTTGGCAGCCACAACACTAATTATCAGCAACATTAATGTTGACATATGATAACAGTGGATTTAACAGTTTGCACTGTCTTCTGCTTATATAATTATCCAATTATTTCATTTTAACTATATTATTTAAAGATTGAATGCTACCTTCTAAATCATATAAAATGCTTTAGTTCTACCCTTGTTATGCCCTATTATGCCTACTGCACTGTATGCAGCAAAAAATGTTTCAGTAACTGTTGAGCTGATCTGTATTGAAACTCCCTGATTTGTTTCTGTCTCAGACTCTAAAGTCTGTGCATGGAAGAACATCTGTGTTCTGTCTAGTGGGCAGCCTTCCTGACTTGTCAAAGGTTGGCCAGGAATCAACTGAAGAGAGAGTTACAGGCTATTTCCAAATTCTACAGAATTCCTTCAGTTTGCATTAAGGGGAGAGAGTGATGCAGAATCATATAATCCTTAAAGACTGACATTAAAATCACGTAGGGAGAATAATTTCAGTGAGGATCAGGATAACCTTAAATGATATTTCAAGGGTCAGAAACAGAACTTGTTCATTTTTTGGAGGATGAGATGCTACCTCTTCTCCAGCTTCATATCCCCCCCCCCACCATGAAATTACTCTCCTTCTTTAAATTCATCTCGATGGTTCACAGGTGATAAGGTGATGGAAGAGAACCTCAGGGTAAACAGTGATGACATATATATGTAATATATGTGTGTAATCAATTAAAAATAAATAAATAAAAAAGATTCATCTCAAAATGAGTCTTTGCTAACCTATTTATTTAAGGAAGTCCCAACAACTCTCCTTACTACCATTATAGCTTCCTGTTTAAATCATAACAATCATATTCATCTGTAATTAGTTAGCTATTAAGTTCTAAATTATCTCTCTCATTATACTGGAATATAAACTTTGAAGACAGAATATGTGTGCCTTTTTTTTTTTTAACTTTATATGTCTAATGCCTCACAGAATATTTGGTATAAAGTAAAAACCTTGAAAATATTACTAGATGAAAGAACAAAAGAAATGAAGTCATTATTTTATGACTTCAAGTCAAGTGGTTTTTCTAAAAACTTAGCTATAGAATTTACCAATACCGGTTAATGTAAGCAATTTTCTAAGGAATAACAAGCTGTTTTGGGAATGGTGATGGTGGTCAGACTTAACTGACCATATTCCCTCCCCTGATTTAATTGCCAGGCTTATTTAATTTCATCAGATGTTGAGAAAAAACTCTTCAGTATTCCAATGCCCAAGGCCAGTGCACAATAACTACATGTTGAATGAATGAGAGACTGAGGTGAGTGATAATATAAGCTCCTAGTCTTCGTTCAAACTGTTTAAATATATCTCTTCCCAAGCAGATTATAATGTATATCAGTCCACTGTTCCTCAAAAAATTAAAAAAGAGGAGAAATATACCAAAATCTCCAGGCAAGAAAAGTTTCTAACTGCAAATTCATTGTTATAGAATGTCTTGTATAAATCAAAGAGAAGTTATCACAACAACAGTACAAGGGACTTACATAGCATTTAGTATGCTCCGGATGCTGTACTACTTGTTTTTTAGATATTAATTGAATAAATCTTCATTAATACACTGATGAAGCAACAATAATGAAAAGCTTTATTAAAGAATCAGAAAAAGAGGAATGGTTTTCCTTTGAAAGATACTTGGAATTTCAAACTTAGAATTCTTTAGAAAAGATTGCTTTTTAAAACAGAGAAAACAAAACTGAATATTGACTCCTTTTGCATGCCTTTTCAGCTATTCCCAATGGTTCCATTTCAGGAAATTTATGAAAATTATGTAATATAATCCTGTTGAGATTACAGTGAATATCAGGGGGCTCAGAAGTGTTCTGTTTTAATCCTACTGGAAGTTTCTCAACTAGATCTCTGAGTGTTACATGTAATTATTTACCTCACTATGCCTCTGTGTAATAGAGATTAGTGAAAATAAACTTTGGCCAGAGCACAGATTTGTGTAAGGCAAGAATTATAGTGAGGGGAAAAACCCTCATATTCACATATTCTTAAAGCCTATTCATAAAGCTAATGTAAAATTTAAAATTTTTAATTTTAATGAAATACAATAGTATTTCATTCCAAACTTTAATTTTAGTTCATTTTACCATACCTATTAAGTGTCCCTACTCAACAAAATGAAAGTTACTAACACTTCTCTCACACTCCCACTGTTTCTTCACCTTCTCTCCAAGGGCAGGCTATCTAAACTCCCATTTTTCTTATCCCATTCAACCATGTTCTTTAAAACTCAGTTTTCATCTAAGATCAAATAAATAATCTAAGATTAAAAAAATAAAAAGTTAAAGAATTTTTTAACTGATGATCAAGTTGAGATGCAGAGATTTCAGACAAGAAAACTGAGATGTGTGACATTTTAATGTAAGGATGTGTGGGATTTTTTTAAGAAAAGTTTTCAAATGACATTTCAATTCAAAATGCATTGAAAAACAAACAGAAAGAAGTAGATTTGTCCAGTTATAGTTACAAAACTTTGTCTAGAGGCATATGTTTATACACATAATAGATATTCCTATGACTTAATATTATCTGAAATATGGTCAAATTAATCTAATGTTACATTCTGCAATCACATAATCTTTGTAGTTATATATTTAAAAAGCATTTTATTATCTTTCATAGCTTAAAATTATATGATGATAATAGAAAATGGATTTTCTATTTATTTGGATTTGTAATCTCAACTAACACACTCTTTTGAGAAAAAAGATGGTGACTTTTCTTTGCACTGTCAGGAAAGTGACAAAAAGAAAAGGTAGTCATGAAGGACTAGACAAGTTGTCAATGATGTTAGTCCTTCAGTTTTTAACTCCCAGCTCTGCTTTTAGTTTCATGAGAGGTACATAATTGTGCCCCTTTTTTTCTTTTCTTCAGGTGATAAGTGGTGGCTACCCTAAATTTCCCATCATTCTGCTTGAATCTGGGATTGTTTTTCTCTTGAAGAACTATCGCAGACAGTCATTTTAAGCCTGTTACTGCTAAAAACCCACCTTTGCAGTGCATGCAAACTGACTCAGTCAACTCCTCCTCATGGTCTAAAAATCAAAAGTAGACAGAGGACCTGCTTTTCCTTGCAGGCCCTTATGGTACAAGAGCAGACTGATTGAAACACTTAGGGCAGAGTGTATCTTCTCTGTTTTACACATGCAGGACTTAACCAAACCTATGCCGCGAGAGTTCCAGTTTAAAATTGAAGAATAGTGTTGATATTAGCAAGACTAGCTGCAGCTAATCTTAGCTAGATCAGGGATGTAGTCTGGGGGTGACACACCTGATCTGATTTCCCATGTCTCTTTATCCTAAAGTGCAAAGGTTGGAGCCCAGCCATTGGCACTGGGTGAGAATGGTTTAGTGATACCCATTGCCTTTAACCACAGTGTGTGAGTTGTTTGCCAGAGGACTTAGAATCCCTAATACGTGGAGGTACAACAGCCTACCATAGGATTCCCCCAACACAAACACACACACGCAGAGCCATCTTGGGAAGGACCTTAGGAGATGCCTTAGACTTCCTAAAGGGAGCTAATATCCCACCTTGAACTTTACTTTCCACTCCTGATAAGTACATAGAAACTTTACTTTTTCAGTTTTTAATTTATAGTGTTTTTAGAAGAATGATTGAGTAGTAATTAGGTGGGAGGTGGGAAAAGAAAGACCAGGAAGGGAATGATGAATACACATCACATATACTTGTGGTAGTGCATATGTGTGTATAGGTGGATATACATGGGAGACACTCCTTCCCTGGGACTCTGTATTTACTATTGCTCAGCTCTAAGAACTGACCTAATGAAGCTTAAAGGGGGTATCTGTGACATTAAGTGACAGTTGATTGCTCGAAGGCAGACGAGTCTCAGCTTTGCCCATTCAGCAAAGCTTCTGTAGCTTCAGAGTATTTCTGCATTCACAGCACTGGGTCCTCTTGTCTTTTCCAAGGAGAATTATATGGAGAGATCATAAGATTCATCCCTTTTAATTGACAGAAACTCAATTCACTTCTGTGAAATTTTAAGATAAGAATGCAATAGTCCTTTAATGTGTCAAATGTCTGAGTCATCCAGAATTGACCCAGAAGTAAATGTTTTACTTCCTGCTTTACAGAGTATCAAGAAAACCAGGAAACAGGTCTTTGACAGAAAGACCTAAGTGCAAGGAATGTCCCCAAGATCCTCTTTCTTTATCTCCTACAGGCAGGATATAGACTTTGCTAAGGCTCAGGAAGTCATAAAACTCATTCTTCCCAAACTTGTTCAGGTGCTTAGAGTTTTCTTGGTTAAGATGACTTCTAATATAAAGAATGAATAATAATAAAATCCAACATGTGGGATAATTTTCATAACACAGTCATTGTTTTCCATCACTCTGATAGAATGCGTATCAGCACACTCATCATATATTGGGTACAAAGAAAGTTAAGATGGGCATGAGTGGAAACTGATATGTCCTCATGAGTTCTCCAGTGGCCTTTGATGGATCCTGTACTGGCAAATATTTAACAACCAGAACTCACGGGGGGAAGTACTAACGCAACCTGATCTGCAACATTTGTTGATTTCCATAGTGTAAAAACATCCTGCCACCTCCAATTTCAAGCTAATACATGTTACATGATGTCAACCAGCTTGTGAAATCCCTGGTAATTCCTGTGCTGGTGTCCACTCCAGCAGTGCCCGATGGTATAAGTATAATTACACCTTGAGAGTAAAGCAATTTACCCACGTGATGGTTCCTTGGCAACAGGGAATCAGGTTTGCCCCGGGAAAAGGATTTGGGAAGGTGAGAGAATAGTGACCTTTTAAAGCTTTTTTGCTCAATCCACCCTTATTTTCTGAGGATGTCTGTGTCATTAAGGTCAAATCATTAAATCTCCCCTTCCATTTAAATTTAGAGTCATTTCCTCAAAACTCAATGCCACTTCAAAACATGTCAACAGAGGCCTCAGTTTCTGTTTTTCCTTCTTTCTTCAGCACTGATGTAATAGAGGGGAGAAATGGAGGGTATTTTTTTTTAATAGTAATAGAAAATGGATTTCACATGTCAGGCTCAACAAAATACAGGAATTTAAAAATATTTTGATACAATTATGCAAATAGCATCTCAAACTTAGTAAACAGTGCTGATATGAATACTTATCAATGATAAAACCAGTCTGGACCCTTTCAGATACTTTGGTATCTGTTTCTACTTTGGGAAGAGATGAATTCAACTTTAAGCCGATATGATATTACAGAAAAAAAATTGCAGGTTATAAAATTCAGCTCCATCACCTACTAGCATTATGACCTAGGGATGAACTACCTAAACTCTTTGAACTTTAGTTTCTTTATCTCTATCAAGGAGATAGGAATTGTCACTATATCATAGGACATGAGGATTAAATGACATAATGTATACAAAGCCTAGGAAGTCATCTATGAGAAGAAATAACAGTATCAGCTATGTAAGGTTAAGATTGTAATGGAGATAGAATATATAAATGTTGTAAATTTAGATTCCCAGAGAGACAGGAGGTATGACCCAGATGATATTCCCTCATAACATGTGCTTACACAAAGTGGACCCTCAATAATGGGTGCTATTAACCCTCCTGGAAAGAAAGTCTAGTCATCACCATCCATTTTAGTTAACTCCATTGTAGTTAATTGGGAATATGCAAATAAGAAATGCATAGGAAGAGATTCATACTTATCCAGCTGTCTTGTGAGAAACCCCTCCCACCCACTGTGGAGGGGCTTGAGGCAGGAAACACTGTGGGAATTTCCACTCAAGCCTGTCTCTTTTATCAATACCCTTAATGCAAATCATTTTTGAGGGACTAATTTCTAGCAGGCCAAGGCCTACATTTCATTACAGGAGATACAATGGAGAAGATGAGACAGCTCTAACCATTGGAGAAAATAAAATGGGAAACTCTACTTCTCACAATACGGAGAGTTGAAGCACTTAATTTCCTTTAATAACTAGACATTTTTGGAGGATGCCAGCTCTTATCTAAGTGACTTAAAAGAATCATCAGGATTTTGAAGTATCCAAACCCAACATATTTACTGAGTTACTCAAGACAGGCAGCAGTCGACAGCCCACCTCCTCTGTCCCTGGTCCCCACCCACTCTACACCCACCTCAGCAAGAGGACACTTTCATTTCATAAAGGAAGCCATTCAAGTCCAGAAATAGGTCCAGTGAAAAGGAATTATAATGAAAATTGGGGAGAGGATATTCTGATTAATCACCTAACCCAGTAAAGAATTATTATTTTATCTCTTATCATTTAGGGCTCATCTGTCTCACTCCCTAACTTAATATTTCTTTTACTGTTGTGCAACAACTATTCTTACCTGGATAAGCTCTTAGGGAATCTTTTACTATCCAAAAGACCCCTCTTGCAAATTAAAAAGAATTAGAAAATTACTTCTTCTGAAAGGTTCACAGAAATAGTCATTTCCTGTTGTAGAGGCCCCCAAACAGTTTCAACCATGCCACACCACCCATTGCCACAGGGGCAGGGATACCTCCTATCCCATACTTGTCTGGAGGGACACAGAGCCAGCTTGAACCAGGGAGTCACTGACACTTTTCCTCAATTACCTTTTCATTAACACGTCTATGCATGTGCTAGGAGACACAGAAAGACAGGAGGGGATGGAACAGACTAGAGGAGCAGCTCAATTCTTCCTTCCTCCTCAGAGGTTTCCCTCAGAGGGAAACATGATTGTCTGCCCAGTAGCTGAAAGAACAGCATCCAGATCATATCCCCTGTCTCTCTGGGAATCTGTTATTTTCCCCCAACTCTGATCTCTGTTTCCAGCATCCATCCTTCTCAGCCATTCCCCAATCTGCCCTTAGACTGATCTTGATGAAGTGAACACCTGCCCAAGTGTGTGTTCTCCTACCAACACCCTGGAAGGAAGACCCAGCTCCTCCACAATTCTGTCATCCCTTCTGCCACATCCCCACGGATATCTATTTCAGCCAATCTGGGTTTCCTATAGGTCCCCCTATAGACTAAGGATATTCATGTGTTTCCATGTTCCATTCACCTAACTAACACCTGTTCATACTCAGCAACAGCTCTATCTGAGAAAACATCCAAGCACCCACCAATATGTCACCCCCGCTGCCACATGCTCACCCAAAACACTCCCTGGTCACTCTGGCACAGCAGCATTCACCCTGCCTTGTAATTATTGACTAATCTCCTACAGATCTGTTTGACGTCTGCCTCTCTTCTCCAACCCCAGGAGCTAGCAGAGTCCAGGACACAGAGGAGCAGCTGAGCTCCTGCTAAAGTAAACAACACAATCACTGGAGAAGCTTAAATCAATCAATCATGTTTTCAAAAGACCACCCCAGTTGCAGAGTGACAAGAGGACTCAAGCTGTTGACTTATCCAGACTCATTATGCTGCTTCTTAGATGTCCTGTTAAATTCCTGCTGAATGCTATGTGCCTTCCTTTTCAGACAGTCTCATTCCTTTGTCATAGGTTTTCCCTGCCCTTCAACTTCATGGTAATTAGTACTCTCTGTGCCCACAGGTTGCAGCTGAAAAAGTCAGAGTGAATCACCGCCCATACCCTAATGTCAGGGGAATAAAAAGTAAAGCCATTTGCATCCTAAAGCTCTTTTGCCAAAGTATGGAGAAAGAGTAAGATGACCCAAAATAATTGCAAAAAATAACAGCTCCTCCCACAAACACACTGTCAAGTCGTGACAGTGTGGTAACTTAAAGTCCCTGCCAGTGGTGACACTGTTTCTACAAATGGGAAGGTTAAATCATTTCAAACTTTTTGTGCCCAAATCTATATACCAAACCAAGTTTTTTAGACTTTAGTAATACTTTTTACATAAGCATAAGTATCAGTCAGTTCTTCATATAATCTTTACAAACCATTTTTCATGGTCAACCAAAGTGATCCTGAAGTTCCCTTTGGTCTGAATGGAGTCACTTATGGAAGAAATCCTGGGTCAAGTCCTAAGGCTCTAACATGCCTGTATTAATACTATGACAATGGTGGGGGGGATTCTAGGAAGAGATATTCTTGTCAATAAATGAGTGAATCTATTTATAAGGAGCTTTCACAACTGTGGATTGTTTCTTACAATAGGTTAATCCTATTATTTTCTCTCTCCTTCCATTTACAGAGAAAAATATAACAGATGAGTCTGCCAACTTAGTTAAAAGGGCCTGACACACCTCAAAATAAAAATCTATTATACTACTTCCTTGGCATCCAAGTACTAATCCAGTGTGTTCATTATATTAATTACATCGTATTGCAACACATAAATGATTCAGTTAAGAGGAGATAAAGAAAAAAATTATGATAAAATGGCTAGAGAGAGGCCTTAATAGTTCATGTCCCACCAAGGGATACATATTTGTATCAGTTAGCTACTTGATATAACAAGTAAGTCATCTCAAGGTACATGATTCTTTTAAGCTGAAAATAATTTTAAAACTACCTTTGTCCTAATTACTTCTAATACTATCTGCTGTTTGCAAACCAACAGAAGTCAACTGAGATTCAATTCTCAACCCCAAAAATACCTAACCTGCCTATTCTGGCTGGCCATTCTGGGTCAATTTTCACTCATAGGATCTATTGACTTTGTAAGGTGCCCCTTACAAAGAAGATAATGGTAGAAGAAGCAGTTCTGCAGGTGATATTCCCGATTTCCAGCACACTGGCAGTTGAAAGGGTACTCAGGATAAAACTGACAGAGCTCTTCTTCCCCAGGAGCACCTTGTTTCTTAGATCACAAAACAGTAAATTAAGTACTCAACCAAAATCCCCAATAGGAAATAAAAATCTCTAGAACATTTTAATGGCATTAATATCTCCCAAGTGCCTAAAACTATCTTTTAAAAATGAGTTAACAGAAAATGTCATTCTCTTTCAAATAACCCAAGCACTCAGAACTCTTGTTCTAAGAAATGACCTTCCAAACCCAGAGGCAAAAAATTAAGAACTACAGTGGTCTTTCACCCCCTCCTACCCAATGCTGCCTTCTACCTATAATGAATAAATTCCAAGAAGAGACCTCTCCAGGGCCATGATGTGGGGAGACCCTAAGCCCTCAGAGTGGGTTAAGTTGGTGTGAGGTGTGAGTAACCTCTCTATAGTCTCAAAAGCTGAAACCACATTCTCATCCCTAACAGGTCTCACCATTGAACCTGATGGTTGTTTTTGTGTTTATTTTTTCATTTATGGATCTGGGTTTTCTGCCACCATTTTCTGAAGAACTCTCGGTTCAGCCCCCTCCCCACAATTGCTGCTGTCCAAGTTGGTGACAGCTGGAAGGTCGCTGAAGAAAAGGTACCAAGGGGAACATAGGGCATCTCTCAGCCGAAGGGGGTGATGGGAACAAAAACCTTCTCTACCTTGCAGGTCAGCTTTGGTCAACGCAACTTTGTTAGCAAAAGAACAGAAAAGGCGAAAACAATAAAACCAGAGGTTAGTAAAGGTCAAGTAAACCAGGGTAACATCACAGAAATGAAAGTACAATCAGCATAACCAACATCACTTAACAGACAACAAAATGCTCTGTGGGTCTCCAGAAACAGCACAGACAGGGGTGCACAGACCAGGGCGGAGCAGGCCTCGTCAGAGCTGCACGAGCAGAGCAGGGCAGGGAGGGCACGGGGTTGGACGTAGGGACACAGCATAAGCAATGGCAACAGGAGCTTCCCCATCCCTTACAGCCAACCCCAATGCATATGGTCTGGAGAAATGATCTTCTATCCAACTGGGATAAACATCAAGAGGTCAGGATGGTGCATGGACAGACTGAAAGACACGTGTGCACAACAGACAGAGCCCACAAAGAAGTCTGAGATGTTCTGAGTTTAGCCTGGATGCATTGCTGGGGGCAGTCCTTGTAACCTCTTGAAATCGCCACCAGGGCATGTGGCACCAGCACTGGGCATGTGTGTCCAGGTGATTTGGGAGCACCTAAGAGCTCTGTTTGCTTAATTTACAAAAATATGGTCCAACCCAAATGGTGGTGGGCAAAAAGCCACCAAGCCCATGTCCTTTTAGTTGATCGCTGCCAGGGTGGAAATGAAGCATGTGTGTTTCTCTGGGATGTTCACCAGCTGCAATTGTGGAACTGCATTTCTAGCCAGCACATGCCTTGATCTCTGCAGAGGAGCTGGACTCCGGATAGAAAGAGCTATTTACCAGTTGGGTATTGAACCATTCAAACATTTCTAGCCCAAACTGAGAGGCTGCAAGTCACAGCGAGACATTCACTAAGTTATCTAGAAACTGCACTTAATTTCAAAATGATACACTCTGCATAGATTTGAGACGAAAAGTCAAAACCTAGTTCAAGATTATTTTTTTCTTTCTTACTATAAACGAGTTAAGTGAAAGAGCAGAAAATTCATGCTTTTTGTTTTTTAACAATAATTTTAGACTCTCTGCACTCAGAGAGAACAGGGCAAATAGTACATTTTCTACTTGGGGATTTGCTCAACTTTGACAGGAACAAAAGGATCTGGCCAGGCTTGTGTGCCTGGATATGTGAGAGTCAAACACACGCACCATCTTCTTGGAGGGGCTCAGGTCTTAGTTGTGAGCAATAAATCATGCTTACTACTCTATACAAAGAGATGATAAATCAAGAAATATGTTCTTTTTTCCTAGTTCCCATACTGCCTGGTACTCAAAGGTCTTCTTATGGGTCCTGCACTATGTGCAGAGATTCAGAATGAGACTGCCCCCCCCCCACTCCGTTTGCAGAATCTCCAAGGTTTTGTGCCTTCCATTTCCCCAGACATCATCTTCCACAGTGCCCTACAAAGCCCCTGGAATCTCTTACAAGGGTTCATGCACAATGGTGCCAAAAAATGATGTCTGTAATTTATGCCTTAACCCACTTTTTGGCCATTTTTCCTGGCCACTTAGGCTAATTATCCAAGTCATCTGTGTACAATAAACAAGGACCTTCTTCCTTCAGCACTCATCCTCCACTTCATCCCCCCCAGTGGGGCGGTCATAATGCTGCATAGGTAACCACTACAATTATCTCCATGGCAATAGAGTGCAGTGCTATTAGGCCTGGGGGACTTGCCACAGAGGTGAACGGCAGTGCCATCAAGTCACAATTCCTGCCTTCGACAATCAGCCATGCTCAGAAGAAGGTGGGAACCCACTGTAATGCATGTGCTGGTTCAGGCCAAGTGGCACACAGAGCAGTAGGTCGGGGGAGGCACATTTTCCCCATTTGATGGATAATTTTCTTTGGCTAATGCTCTCCCTACATCTCTTAAAACCCTCTAAAGTAAAGCCCATTCCTCCTTTGTACTATACATTTTAGTCCACTTTCAGAATAGTTTCGACTTCTAATCCAATATGACAGGTCTATTTCCCTACACTTCCTTTTCTATATGCTAGAGAGTCCAGTCTTGCTCACAAAAGAAGGGTGCATTGAAGGCCCCTGGGCACTTAACATATGCATATTTAGAATTGAGATGTGTTGCAAGCACAAATCCATTCTCAACCTTGGAAGCTTAATATGAAAAAGAGAAGGTGATGTATCATTTATAATTTTATATGTATGACATACTCAACTGTTAACATTTTGGACATAGTGGGTTATGTAAAATAGGCTGCAAAATTAAAATAACACTACCTATTACTTTATGCTTTTTAAAATATTGCTAGTAGGGAATTAGAAATTACATATATGGCTCACCTGATATTTCTTTTAGGCAACAATGTTCTGGCGTAAAATGAATGGTTTCTGTTCAATTTTAAGTCTAAAGAATTGATGGCATGATAAAAATATTTAACATTTGAAAAGTGCCTTCTGCGTTTTAATATGTGCTTCTGATGCAATGAATTATTCCATGATAATCAGAATTTCTGTCATTTTACAGTCTCCTAAACTAAGATACTCAAGTGAATTCTCACATGCTGCATGTAGCTAGGGATTGCTTTTAGCACCTGAAAAAAGTAACAACAGGTCAAGGAGACAAAATCCTCAAGTCAAATAAAATTGCTTATTTCCAGAAGAAAGCAAAGTGGCTCCTCTCAGGGCTTGCTGGTTCATAACCTCAAGACCCCTCACATCCACACATCATAGTTGGCCAATAGAACTTAAGAATATTTCTGGCTAAAGGAAACATTCTGGTTAATGGAAAGGGAGGATCAGTATTTGTATTAGTGCCACATAGAAATGAACTCAGAAGCACAGGGGAATGATTCCAATCTACACATCAGCCTGGGGAACTGATGGGAAGCTTTTATAAAATGTGCTTAAGGTGGAAAGTGAACCCGGACAGAAGAGGGTTAAGAAATGATAGATGAAACTGCACACTTAAGGGGTGAATGAACAGACACAGTGTGGTCAATCAGTGAGGATGCAAGGAAACACCACATATTAACACAAAGGACCATGAGACTCAACCAGACAGAGGAACACACAGATTCTGGGGACTGGCGGGACATCCTCTCTGCCTTTCACGTTAGGTAAGAAACCATCTTTTTAGTCAGTCCAAGGCCACTGGAGGTGGTTGCAAATATGTTGCCAACACCCTCTGCTGGTATAAACTATGTAGTTTTATGTTGTGACAGACCCAGGAAGACCTGTTCAATTCAAGGAATAGCTCAAGAGACAGTGGGATCCTTTACAAAAACAGGCCAAGTGTCATTAGCAGTGTGTTGCACAGGTGGGTGTGATGACTGGGTGGGTGTGCAATGTTACCAGATGTCTCACATGAGGTAGATTTTACAATAATAATCTTACCTCTTGATAAGTACCCATTACGCAATATAACAGGCATTTTATATGCCCCAGAGTTCTCTGATTTACGTATAATTTTCTTCCAAGATAAGTTTTATTGTTTTCTGTCATACATAAGGATGATCTAGCTGAAAGAGGTTAAGTAAATTGCCAAATGTCACACAGCTAACAAGAACAACCACCTACTGATGGGATGTGGTGGTTACATGTGAGAAGGTGTGAACCTATTTCCCTAAATCAAATACAAGGTTGTAAACTAATGTTACCTCAATTGAAAAAATCACCAGAAAAAAATAATATTATTCGAGAAATATGAGAAGCTCTGTGAATCTTACCGAATAAGATATTGAAAAATTACAAAATAATCTATAAAAATGGAGTGGAAAAAAAGAAGAGTTACCACATGGACCTAAATCCAGGACTTGGGCGAAGCCAAGCTACGCCCCATTGAGAAACTGCCTACCAACACCTGATAGTGAGCAAGTACTCAATACATGTTAGTTTCCTCCCCCCTTAATGGAATTTGGATGTCATTTTTCTAGATCTAGCTGGGTTTGCACTAAATAACACAGTTGGTATTACTGACATAAGAAACATTCTGAATGGGGTTAGTCATATAAAATCTCTGGTTTGTTCCTCCCTGTATATTAGACTACTAATAAAAATCCCCATAGCTCTTTCAGCCATGCTGGAAGCAAAGGTACATGTCAGAAGAAGCCTGGGGTCAAGACCAAGAAGGTCCTCTGCTGACCAGTATGGAATGCTGGGAAGACATCTGGCCATAAACATTCTTGGAGCCTGTGGCACATGGATTGACATACAGCCAGTGACAGGAGGATGTCAATAGTGATGCAATGTCAGATGGTGGATGGGATTTAGAGAGGACTAGGAAACCGAGGAAGGAGGCACTGGCAGAGGCAGCAAAGAGGCTTGATGCTTGTGCAAGGCTGCAGCGTAAAAGGAAAAGAGGTTGTACCTTCACAGCCACGCTCGATCTGTCCACTCCGGTGGAGGGCATCATTGATCAGGTCTGGCAGCCGCCCGTTCAAGTCCACGGAGGCCAGACAGCCCTGAAAGCCATCCCGGGAGGCCACGAGCTTTGGGAGGTTGCTGTACATGCCTTGGGCCAGACCCGCCATGTAGAGGTCACCTGGAAAGAAAAGGAGCAAAAGCAAAGGAGTGAAGGAGATGGACCAGTGGCAATGAGTGCCAGTGCGCTTTGGACCTTTTGTTAGCCGATTGTTATACAGTTGGGGGAAAACAGTATGGCTAAACTAATCACCAGCATTTTTACATTGTAAAAAGAAGAAAGTGATGGTTATTACATGTAATTCATTTTAATCACTATACCCATTCTATGAGGTAGGTATCATTTCCATTTTATGATGAAGTAAAGCTTAATAACACTTTCAACAACACAACCATTTATCGCATGCTTTTTATGTGCTTGTTACTGACATGCTGAGGGTTTCAAAAACATGATGCTATCAAAACTCCTAGCTGCCCATAAAGGTAGTAACAATTATTGTCCTCATTTTGCCAAAAAAGTATGCAGAAGCTGAACAAGAATGAGAATGTGACAAAAATCACCCAAGAAATGAGTGATTCCGCTGATGCTCCAAAATGGATATCCCTTCCTCTGGATTAGGGCCCTCCACATGTGATATGCACCCGCTGCTCACCCCCACCACCTGAGGTGACAGAAAAAAGCAGCCATACCTTGCCAAGTGGTCCAAGGAAATAGGAATAGATGTCACTATGAAATAATGTAACATTGCTCAAATAGTACTTGTACGTTGTATCAATATGTCTGGCACCCTGAAGTGTGCCTCTGGAAAACAGCCTTTCAATGGTAAGACATGCTCTAAGCGGGATAAACTTCTTACAAGGTTTAATGGCTGGAGCTGGAAGGGATTATACTAAGCGAAATAAGTCAGAAGGAAAAAAATAAAAACCAGATGGTTTCACTTATAAGTGAAATATAGAGAAATCAGAAAAGAGTCAACCACAAATCTTCACAAATCTTAAAAGCTGACCATAGATTGAAAGCATCCAGGAGGGGAGGGAGAGGGGCAGAGGGGAAAAAGGGTTTAAGTAGCACCAGGAACTGTAGGGATGGACAACGGGTGTTTTGATGGTGTGAGAACTATGCTGATAAACAGATGGAGAGAAATCCTATGCAATTTGAAATTTAAGAGGATGTAACAAGAAAAAGGTACATCATTAAAAAAGAAATTAATAAAAAGCAATTTATAAGGTTTACCTTTCAAATCCAGATTCTTGGCACCATTGATAACCTGAGTGACCACCTTGGTGTCTACTTTCAGGCTGTGCGTGTTACTGTTGTCCCTGGTGATGACCACATTGTGCCACTGGTTGTCATTCAGAGGTCGGTCACTGTTGCCCTTGATCACATTGGGACCATTTCCAAGGTCAAACACATAGTGTATGTACCTGCGAGGGACAACAACTATGGGTGTCCTGACAGTCTCAAAGTGCTTTAATAGCAAGATGTGTATAACTGACAAGGGGAAGTCCCACACTCAACTGACAGCATGCAGGAACAAAGTTTGAGTTAGGATTACAGAACAGTCAGACTGCATTCTATCTGAATTCACCCCCCACACACACACACAGTCTGCTTCAACACTGTACTGAAAATCCAGAGCTAAGATACCATGCAGCTAGTATACACTCCAAGACACTAGGGGGTTACATTTAAATTTACAATCAAAAATGGATCTGTTTCTCTAGAATTTGTGTTGGTTTTTGCTTTGCTTTCATTCTTTTCCAACACATGATATTAAAATAACTTAAGACCGGGCATGGAGGCGCATGCCTGAAAGCAGCAGCCTAGTAAGCTGAGGCCGGGGCCAAGGATCACAGTTCGAGTCGCACCAGGGGCATGTAGTGAGACCTAATTTCAAAAAAAATATAGCTGGGTGTGGTGGCATGCACCTGTATTC
Source organism: Uropsilus gracilis (assembly GCA_004024945.1). NCBI lineage: Eukaryota > Metazoa > Chordata > Mammalia > Eulipotyphla > Talpidae > Uropsilus > Uropsilus gracilis. Next base: position 32,937 of record PVHY01003024.1, read on the forward strand.
CCAGCTACCTGGGAAGCTGAGGCTAGGGATTGCTTGAGTCTTGAGTCAAGGGCAATGTGAGCCTGCAGATCCACAGACAAAAATAGCAAGACCTAGTCTCAAACAAAAAAAAAATTAAATAAATTAAAAAAAATAAAAACATAATAAATTTTAAAATAAAAAAATAAAATAAGGTATCTTAAAACTTTTCAAAAAACTAAAATGACATATAAATAGCGATGAAAATATCTTATATATTTCTTATAAACGTGGGCACCGTAGAGAGATGCAACACAACTCATTATCTTCTACAAAAGCAAATTTATTCTCATCCGTTTAAAGGAGTCCTTTCATACTCAAATGCATAACATTAATGAGCTAATAAAGTATCTTTAAGTTCACAAATTACTTTCATTCCCCACTTTAATCATCCCTTAGATAACTTTCAATTAGTAAGAATGAGAGTGGGTTGTCAAGAACTGAAGGGAACAGATTGAATAGACACTTCATTTTCATGCCCATATTTGTTGTATAGGTTGAGCTAAGGCAGCAGCATAAACAACTCATCCCTCACACCATGACTACCACTTACCCCTTGACTAACTCAACTGCAATGAAGTCATTGCCATCGCCACTGTTGAAGAGAATGAAGCCATCCGCTGAAGTGGTCTTGAATTGGAAGAAGAGGTGCATGGAAGTGTAGGCCTGGAGGGTGGCCAGGCTCAGATAGCTGCTCTTGGTCTTGAAGGTCACAGGGTCGGCAATGATGTTCCTTAGTCCAAAACGAGCCTTTAGTTCACAGTAGTCAATGTCACCATTTTTGCACAGGTCGATGTAGAGCAGCCCGTTAAACATGAGGCTCTGCAAGTGGCCGATGAAACTGGAGGGGACGACGGAGATGTAGCGTTTTTCAGTCATAATACCCGTTTCGATGTTGTGGAATTCCAAACGGGTGTGGTCTCCTACCATCGTACCTATGATGAGCATAATGGAATTCAGACAGAAGTCGTGGAGCTTAGTCACAGCACTGTATATTGTGAGTCTAATTTGTTTGTGAGTCTAACTAAAATATTTGGTTCTAAAAACCAAAATATTCAATATAGATATGCCTGATGTGGCTTCAGTTGGGAGCTGACTACTGGCCCTATCTAACTAACATGCTCTGCATCCCAAACACACGTGCAATTGCTCAAAACAACCCCTCCTGTGAAAGAAACTCTGAGACGGTGGGTGTAAGTCAAGCTAAAGGACAAAACTATGTTCTCCACTTAAGAAGGCAGTCAGAAATGAAAAAGAAAGTCTCTATTGCCCTTATCCACCTGTGTAAAGACACAGTAGGACTTGGGCATTCACTACCAAGTATTTGTTGATGCAATAATTCACCTAGCATTCCCAGAAATGGTTCAATTTAGAATATTTGATGATATTACCTATACAGTGATTATTGTCTTTTCTGATAATCACACATAATTTTCCTTTGGGAAGCTTTCCTTTAAGTTAACTGGACTTCATGAAGCTGATAGAATCCTGGTCTTGGAAGTCAACAAGCTGTTCACACTGGACCATTTCACCCCCATCTGTCCCTAGCCAGAGAGCATTTGTTTCTAGAAACCAAAATATTCAATATAGATATGCTTGATGTGACTTCAGTTGGGAGCTGACTACTGGCCCTACCTAACTAACATGCTCTGCATCCCAAACACACGTGCAATTGCTCAAAACACCCCCTCCATTCCTCCTTCCAGGAATGGAGGACATGGCCTTCAAACTTACAGACATCTGATTCACCTGGAGGACTTATTAAGACAGGTCACTGGGCCCTACCTCAGAGTCTATGATTCCAAGTGTGTCCTGGCATTTTGCATTCTAACAAGTTCCCAGACGAGGTGCTGGGATGAACCTGCACCCATCACCCCCACTCCCTGCCCCCTGGTCCCTGCCTTTCTTAGCCATTGTGCTAAGAAAACCCTCCCCTGTCTAGTGAAGTTCAGCAACAGGACTTTAGTAGGACTGCTAAGGAAAAAGGTGTTCTCTGCAAACTGGGCTTGCTCAAGGAGTAAGAACAAAGTCTGGAATCATTAGGTGATGATGGGGCCATGGAGAAAAGGGGCTGTCTAAGGGGTCTACACTCTCAGAGAGCAACCACAAAACAGAGAAACAGTGTCTCTATAGTGACTTCTTTTGAAGGTTTGAATGGCTCAGTCAATTCTAGACTTCTAGACACTATATGACAACAGTGCTTAAAGTATCTGATGTGGGGGTCTAACAGCTGAACAACCTCCAACTGAACAACCTCCAACGGATACACATTAACTGCTAGGCATTTCATTAACTCCTTTAACTTGGAAGTTGTGAGGAACCCGGTGCACAGTAAGGAAGTGGGCTGGAAATAAATAGTAACAGTCAGAACCAGAGTAGAAAGTGGTTCTTTCAACCTTTATATAATCCTATTAAAATATAGCAAACTAGTCCCCGTGCCCCATTCCTGCTCTCTCCCTTGTTGAAGATACTCCATTAACAAGATACCCCTGAGTATCTCTGTTCCTCTCCTACAACTCTACAGTGGTAAGGCACTGAAAAGTTAAGAATCACCTGAAAGTTAAGAATCATCTACCAAGAGAAATTGCTTGTGCTGAGCTGGGTGCTGGCACTTCCCTGTTTCCCTTAAGGTTGAGAAAGTTGCCTTTAATTAAACAACCATCTATCCCCACTCAGGCACAGTAGGATGTCAGAGAAGAAAGTCTTGCTTTAGTCCAAGCAACACTGAATTAGACAGGGAGGTAACAATAAGTCCTCCTCATTCTGAAGTTCACTAGATACAAGTCACATTTTTCATTAACAGCATTGCCAGTGATAAAAATGCTATTCAGTGTTCACCTGTCTGGCTTGAGTTCTCTCTTGGCAAAGAACTCAGGTAGTAACAAAAAGGGGGGGGGTAAGGGTTCTATTTTCTTCACTCCTTTAAACTTCAATATCTGGAAGATTCAGTCAGATCACACTCTCAGATGCTCAATACAAATTCCATCTCCTTGGGAAACGACTCAGAGCTAATTCAAAAACACACTCATAAGCACAAAGATGAGATTTACATTTTGTAAGCATCAATGCAGCATTTGGACAATGAGTGACAAATCATTCTCTCAATGTAAGCAAAAGTAAAATAATGATGTTGCTTAAATGTAAAATTGTGATAGAGCAAAATCAAAATGCAACATAACTGCTAATAATTGTTTAATACTGAAAATTGAACTGATCATCAAAACGCAAGATAACATAAGGTAAAAGCTACATGCTCTGAAACAAAGCAGTGACTGAAATGAATTCCCACAGTGAGTTTTACTATAGGTATCCATTCGAGGGATAGGAGCTAGAAGATGAGGGGGAGGGGAAATCAGAGAAAGTGGAAACAGAAACAGAAATGAATGATGACGATGGTAGGGTAGCCATGCTAATTATTATTTTACAAAAAGAAAGATCAAAGCAATGAGAGCCAAGAACAGATAATGGGGTGATTCCTGATGAAGATTAGGTTTCTGAATGGAATCAGAAAAGGTTTTAGTGTCAAGTGGGAGCTTTTAGAAAAATGATAAGTTGACCTCATGAATTGAGGGGTTAGAAAATTCTGCTCACTAGAAAATGAATTTTAAAAGCAAGAAAATATGTAGAGTTTTGGTTAAGATCGAATCCTGAAGAAGAGCTTAGGTAAGTATGAGAAGGGACATTAACATAGATTTGAGATCTGTAGCCTGGGAACACAGATTGATTTAGGGTGTGGAATGATTCAGAACACCTTCAGTTAGATGTTTGGGGTTAGGAGGTTATGCGAGATGGGGTGGGGGGGTAAAAGGTAAATTAGAAAAGGAATTAGCTTCTCCGTATGCTGAAGAAACCCTTTTTGGGGTGATGGAGGATTCAAAAATAAGTAAGCTATTACATCTGGAGAAAGCATAGAAGAGATTGTCTAAAGTTTGAAACTGGTGCCAGACGAAGCAAATGAATATTTTAAAATCTTTTTGTATCACCCCATCTATACAGGTACTCATAGAATTTCCATTCCTCTTCCCCAAATATTGCCTGTAGACCAAAAGGGAAGGGACAGACACAAGCATATGTCATAGCTGCAACTTACAAATTTCAGAGTAAAAGGAAATAACTCAGAAGATAATTAAGTAAAACACAGTTACTGTTCTCTATATGCCAAGCAACATGTTAGGTACCTCCCAATCACCAACTGTCACTATCTCAACAAACTGCATATAAGCAGTTTTCTTTTGCTTGAGAAACGAAGACACCAGCTTAGAGAGATTAAGCCACATGATCAGGGATCATATAGGTAGTAAGGCTTAGAACTGTAAATAGAACCCAGAGGAATTTAATCCCAAAGTATCCTGTACATGATACTGTCTTTACAGAAATAACTTGTCTCATTCTCCACATGGTTTCTCAAGGAAAGCTGGAGGTGAGATTTAACTGGTGAAATTTCCATGCAGAAATCACTGGGACTAACAGTGTCCTAATATCACCCCTTCTTACTCACAGGTTAAATAACCAGTGCTTGCTCTAGAACAGAAACATGGTCTTGGCTCCTATTCACACATCACTTTCATTGTTCCCTGCAGGCCAACAAACAGCCTGCAGAACAGTCCTGGTTGAGAACAGAAGCCTATGAGAAACAGTGGTCATGTGCAAACTGTCACTTCCCAAAGGCATCAGCATTTAGTGACCAGGACTGGAATGCTTGGGTTCTATAACTTCTCTGTCTCAGCTTCCCATCTGTGCAACAGGAATGAAGTCAAACTAAATGCATCAATGTATATATAAAGAACCCTACCCGTGCTCACACTCCCAGCTATTATTAACTATAGAGCAGTCTTTCTTTTTGTTCCTTTCTCAGAAATGTGTTAGCAATTTTCTGGCTATTTCTCTGTTTTCGCTCTGCTAGAATACAAGCTCCTTTGAAATCGGCACCAGGTTTGGCCTTTTCTAGACACCCATTGTGTTGTGCAGAGAGTGCTGAGTACAGCAGGCATCTCTGAGAGCTGTGGAAGGCTGATTTGAGACGCCTGTCTTGGAATCAGTTCACTTGTATCACCACCGTTTCTGCACATGGGGCTCTGGATCAAAATGAAGAGCTTAGGAAAGACTCACAAGATGGGCTGGGAGGAGGCTACATCTTCCTTGTGACTCCCAGAGAGGGGGGAGGAGATAAGAAAATGAAGGTTCATAAAGCCTCCCTAAATGATGTACCCTTTGCCCACAGTTCTCCAGCTCTACCACTCTCCCACCTTTTCATGCACATATCAAAAATTTTAATTTTGGAAATGTTTTCCTAAAAGAGATCTGGAATCAAATAAATGGGCAAACACTGCCAACTGAAGCACTGGTGATTAGCAATGTGTGTTAACATCTGAAAGGCTCCGAAGAAGTCTTGCAACAGAAAAACTCATTTCATTTCTTCAACCTAACAATTCCCAAATTGATCTCATCATCATGTTTTGTAGTAAGGGAAGGAATAAATGAATAAATTTTGCTTGGAAATTAACCTTTTACACTATAGTACTGTGTGTGCTTGGCAGGGTAAAGGAGGGAGAGAGGGAAATCAACATGGATTGGGGAATTCAGTGAAGGGAAAGGAGGAGTTTTTACTGGTGAGAATTTCCAGGTGGTGGGTAGATAATGCTGCATTAGATCCCAGTTCTGAGGGGCATAATCCCAGTGAGGTATTCATTTAATTTATTCTTAATAATAGAAATCCAGTTCAATCAATCAATCAACCCTTATTAACTGTCAACTGAACTTAATACCTCTCCAGGAATATGTTATATTATAATAAATGAGAACCACTGGGCTAAAGGATATTTCTTTCCTCACTTTTGATTTCTTATGAGTCTGACCTATTATTTGCATCATTTCTGCAAACTAGCTGAAAATTTGACACCTGGGGGACCTTAAGCAGCATGAAAGGGATTACTAAATAAGCCAATAAGACACTACTTAATAACCTGTGGACTGTGTGGTATTTTAGTTTCATTTGCCTGATTTTATGACTTCTGTGAGCTAAAATTAAAATTCCCAAACCCCTTATCACTGTACAAAGCAGTACCAGGGCTGTACCTCATAAGCAAAATAGTTATTTTCTTCTCGAAAATTTCTTTATCATTATGGCTGCTTTTTTTTTTCTACCAGCAGCAAAGTAGGGGGTAAGGAAGCAAATGAAAGGGTTTCATTAATTCCAAATATCAAATTACTGGATGACTTAGGCATTCCATAGCTTAGTTCTGCTTTTTAATATATAGCGGTAAGAGAAAGCCCACTTTATAATTACCTTCACTCTAAAGGTTCTCTGAAAGAATAATGACCAAGGGAAGCAATAGACATGACCGGACCCTCAGCATTCCAGTTCTTTACGCCAGTGGTTCAGCGATTATATTCAACAGAAAGTAAACTCACAGGCAAGCGAGACTGGGGCGAGGGCGCCATCTAGTGGCTTCTCTTGAAAAGATGCAATAAACAGGGTTGCTCTGCTTAGCTGGGCTCAGCCCAGAAGACTCACGAGGAAGTTTGACTCATCTTTGCTCCCTCTGCAGGTTCCTGTCTGCACTACCAGCCCATGGGAATGTCTCAGATAATTAACTCAGAGTTGCTGTCATGTAACCATTTTCCTGTCTCCTTGCTGTCTACATTCATTATGGGAAGCTAAGTTACAGTTATATTTACAATTTTGGAGGAAGGTTGTGGTTCCCTCTGAAGTCTTGGGTAGAGGGAAGGTGGTGATAAGTTTACCTACTAAAATGTATCACTCCCCCCTCCCCAATCCTTCCATTACAGTTTTCCTATATAGTCAAATCATTTTCTTAGGATGGATTGAGAAGTACAAGAAGTTCCATGCTTTGAAGTCACTCAAACATGAATCTGGACCTTAAATATACAATTCATTGAAATTTCATGTTCCCCAATGAAACTGACAATAAGAACACTTATCTTGCAAGGCACTGGGGAATTATAGCTAGGTTAGGGAACTGATATATGTAAGACAACTAACCCAGTGTCCAATGCCAACTGCTCTTCCTCTACCATAAACCTGATACTCTTCCCTCTTGTTTCCCTCTCTGCACACACGCGCACACACACACACACACACACACACACACACCTACCTCTACACACATACATGGTGTACTATCATTTCCCCTCCAGAAGAAAAGAAGTTCAGGCTTATGAACATAAAATTACCAGGCCCAAAATTGCAGAAATTTTATGCTGAAAGAGCCTTAACAACAGTATAATTCAAGAATTAAAAACAAGGAAATGAGGCTGTCTATATCTGCTCTAAGGCAGAAAGCACTTTAGGGATAGTGACTGGATAAAAGCCTGGGGCTCCTGACTTCAGTCTGTATTACTTATTAAAGAAACTAGAGAGATGACTCAGGATACAGACTTCATTTGACAAGGCCCAGACATAGCAAATGATTTTCTCAAGTCTTCACAGAGCATTAACATCAAGGGTCACAGTCCAATGACCAGTGTTCCAGGCAGTTCCCCACATCTCCCCTATGTTTTCTGTTCCCACATGGGCAAAAAGTGTGCGTAACAGATGAGCGCTGCTCTGAAATCTCAGAGAACATACACAACCAGGATACAGTATTTGAGATGCACTCTGAGACCCTCTGGTCTTCATCCTAGACCTCACTGACTATTCGTGCTCATCAAATTCTACCTGAACATCTACCTTCATCAATCACTCCAGTTTTCTCCCACCAAACTGACAATTGTCCCTTCTGATTAAAAATGTTGGTTTTCTCTTCTTATTCACCCAAATCAGAATTTCACTAAAATCCTTGTCTTATCTACAAATATTCTAGTCCCATCTAATCTACTAGATGATTATATGGTGTCACTGACAAGCTCTCAGATTTTCTTTCTATCTTCTATGATCCCTAACTGTTGACCGATGACAGGTTCTTAAGAAACATTTAGTGCTTGTATGAGGCTCTTTTGCAAATGCATGGGTTCATTCATTTATTCACTGCCTGGATAGAACTAAATCTACTAGCCAAAGATTTGCCTATTTGTTTACCACCATGGTCCCAGTACCCTCTACAGCCATGTTTGGTCTAGAGTAGGTACTCAATAAATAATGATTAAGTAAATGATTGAGTAAATGATTAATTATTCAGCTTATTCTAAGTATCACACCCTGACCAAGGTACTTATTTTTATCGATAATGTCCTGAATATCTGGTTTATCCATCTTGCTCTACCCAAGAGTGACTCACTCTCTGAAGGAAGGGTCTGGTACTTACTTGGGAGGATGATTGGCAAGTTATTGGTGAACAACCATGGTGAGAAGAGCTGCAGAAACCTATACTTGCCCACCAGACACAAGATCCTGCCTACATGAGAGACCTATCAACACATCATGCGAGATCCTCAACACAGAGTAGCAAAAATAGAGAGGGAGAGTTTCTTGGCATACCTTGAACAGGGCATGTGACTACCAAGCAAAGTGGAAGGTTGGCAGAAAAGCTCTGCTTACTGAATGACCCAGAGGACACGAGCAAAGAGAGAGCCATGTCTCCATAGATATACTCACCCTCAGCCACATCATCGTCCACAGTTAACTTAAGGCTTTTTCCTCTCCGCACCACCCGAACGGTGTGCCACTCATTGTCGTTGAGCTTCTGCCCAGCGTACAAGGTTTCAGGTCCTTTGCCTAAGGGTGATGGTAAGTGTACAAGTTAGAATCAATTCTGAGAGCTGAGCTCCTGGCATCAGAGTTGTCAAAGCCACACTGGCGCACATGGCCCAGTAGCATTCAAGGAATAGTCCCCCCAAGCAAAAGTCCTAGTTTCACTGTTCCAACAGGATCCTCCTCTATAAGAGTTCCCAAATACAAATGCCTCAATTCAAATATAAGGAACAATGACAATACCATGAAAGAAATAAGCACTCTCCTTTATCTACAGATACCAGGGTTTAAAATGCCAATGGCAATAAGCAAAAACATTTACAGGAAACAGTCATCAGCTGTCATGTATTGTTTGCCCAAGTGCTAAATTTCTGATGAATTTCTTGAAAATACAGAAAATTCATCAAATATTTTCTAGAATCTTTTGGCCATGTAGGCATAATACGCCAGTCTGACTTTTGAAGAGTAGCCACCGTTTAAATGAGAAGAGAACAGTGCAATAGATACTCTTAACTTGATATCCCATTAACCTTTGGTCCTACCAGAACTTAGTAACTATAGAAATCACAGCAGCAATCATCACAACAGTAATAAAAACGTCAAGGTTTGAATCCCATTCTAAATAATGCTCCTGAAGGGAATGTGAGGGGTTTCACAGCGAATTTCACGATTCATCATCCTCCAAACAGATCCAGAGTATAAAAAATGGAATAATATGAAATTTAAAAATTGAATTTCTTTAGACAAAAAGAATATTCTGTAGAAAGCACCACCAATGAACAGAACAAGCCAGTGGTCTGAAATGATCCCTGCTCAAGATATCCAAGAGGACAGTCAAGTGCATGCAGGAAGAACCAGGTACAACATGACTTACTGGATTGAAGGGCAAAATGTACAATAGAGGTATTAATGCAATTTTCTTAATTCTGAGAGAGGAACACCATGCTTCACTCACTCCTGAGCTGAGAAGTAAAGTTAAAAGACAAAGAAGATTGCACAGGACCAGAGGACTTAGAGTGAGTTTGCTCTTTATGTGAAGAGCTGAGTTCATGCAGAAAGAAACTGTTGAAGTCTTCCTGGATTAGTCAATGAATGCAGAAAAAATCCTATCTCTGAAAGTCAGTTGGAAAATGGAAGAAGAATATGTGTGTGTGTGTGTGTGTGTGTGTGTGTGTGTGCAAAACTGTCCAAGATATCCCTATGGATATTATACATCTGAACTATTTCAGACCAAATACACAGCTCTACCTTACAGGAACAGAGGATTTTAATGATTTCCCATTGAGTAACTGATGTTGGCTTAGGTCTTTCTTTGTAGATCATCAAATAAGGGCAATGCATTGTAATTAAAGTAAACCTGAAAGTGTTATTGTGGAGTTTTCACTAACCATGCTCATGCCTCTCCCACACCCCCAAACTAAGAGTTCTATATAGATAGGGGGAAAAAAAAGTATATCACCTGGGTAGAAATCCTTTAAAACAGGTTACTTTAAACTGCAACCTACATATATATATATATATATATATATATATATATATATATATATATATGTATCAATCAAATAGTTTGTATTTAAAGCTGTTCTAAATATACCTATACCCCAAGTGGAACTCCAATGAACAAGAACCCAGAGAATTTGATGAAGAAACTCAGAGTGAATCAAATAAACCCAAATTGAGAAATGATGCCATAAGATCAGTGAATTAGGGGGCGAAATAATTCCATCATAAACCATTTCATATTCAGTCTTGGCGTCTCTTGCTGTAGGAGAATACAGTCTTTAATATTATCTAAAATGGTCACATATAACAGGAATTTTGCTACACTGCAACTCATTACAAAGCACCGCTCACTATTTCAGTAAATTCAGGTCTAAGATGGATGTAACAGTTGCCTCCACAACAACAACTGTGCTGGCAGAAGCGGGAAAGGGACCACATCATGTGGGTACTTTGAAGCTAGAACAAATGTTTCTCAGAAGAAACAAATCTGCCTTTGCTTTTTTCTGCTTTTATCCTCTTTATTCTACATGAAAATGCTTCAATACAAAAGGATACAGTAAAGAAAGATGCGGAAAATGCTGGCTGTGGAGACAGACCTGTTAGAAACACTGGCAGCTTCAAACATCTTCTACAGATGCCATCTGTCCTTTAGGTGATTTTTGCACATCACTTCACTCTTATGATTGGGGACAAGCTAAGAGCGAGAAATGCAACCACAAACACAGTTTTAGGACTCAGCTACTTCCCTGTTTTTCTAACCACAGGGCATGTATACTAGTTTGCCTCAGGTTTGTGTTTTAAATGCTGCTGATGCCTTGCAGATACTTTAGTACTTCCTGTGTCCTTTAGAAGCCCACAGTGGTCAGATTCAAAGCAAAGTATTTAACTATCCATTTGACCTTAAAAAATTTAAGCTAGGAGGGCCTAAAACCAACAAAGCAAAGAAAATAATTGAATCCTCAAATGCTCTGATGCCTGCCTACATTAGAAACTCCAAGATCCTGTAAGTCTCACTACCCTACAAGTGGGCAGGGGGAAGAAAATGTGACTCACTCATTCAGTTAAATGGATAAGGAAGGAGCATTACTGAAGATTCATTTTTAAGCAATACATATAGAAATATCAGTGAACTTCTGAAAAACTCTCAGCCACCAAAAGTGGGGAGTCAGTAGCATTTATCTTTAATCAAGTCAAAAGGTCAATTCATCCTACTAGAAAGAAAGTGATGCTTAAACTCAGCTGGAAATGTAGCTAAATAGAGAAGAAAAACAAATATGATCTGCAGCCTAAGCAGAAGTCAGGATCCATAAGTGATGTAAGATGTAGACTGAAGCTAAAAGTTGAAACAAATGAACTTCTTGGTTTTCAAGCATGGGGATCTAGGCTCTGGAAGACATTCTGGAAGATGCAAACAGAAAACAGTGAAGCCCCAACAGCAGACAATGAATGTGATGTCCTTTGCTGTAAATAGAGAGTGGTCCAGGAAAGGAGAAATTTATTATTGATCACAAAACAGCCTCTTGAGTCCTTATAGGCTGGTTAGATCAGCACACTTTCTCTAAATACAGAAAAGTAATAAATCACCGAAGAGCTGGCAGTTGGATTTTCCAGGGGTTGACACCCATCATGGGGTAAAGAAACAAAGTCACAGATGAAGATTTTTGAGATATGAAACAAAGAAGTGGAGATGCAAATTGCTTATTACTACAGCTTATTATGATAGCTTTGAGGGAGTTCTTTGGAAAATCCACTTGTGTCCACTCTAGATCTAGCTCTCCTCTCACAGTAGAGGGGCTCATTGTCTCACAAATGGAGATGAAGAGTGAGACATCAGAGGGAGGACATGGGGCCCTTGCTTTGCATGCTCTATTCTATAGCAACTCCATGGATGTACTATATCTTTCAGAAGCCCGAATTAATAATAAAATCAAAATGAAAAAATAAGAGAACAGTTTTTGAGAGAGAAATCATCGCTGATTGCTTGGAGGAAGATGACACTCAGATATTAGTAGATTTTTTTTTTTTTTTTTGCTTCTTCCAGCAGGTAAAGAAGTCATATGTGTGGTGAAAAAAATCTATATTTGAACATTAAAGTTAAACACCCTCACAAGGGGGATTTGGGGTTTTAATTACTTTCAGCCTATTTTTTTTTGTAGATTGTTCATATTACAGGAATTGGTTATTCCCCCCAGGAGCAATATCACCCCACAACTACAAGAGAGCTTCAATATATCAGTTTGTCTATATATTTCTGCAACCTGACCAAATCAACTAAACCAGATGGTTTTGCTCATACACAGGGAGTAGATATTCCTTCCATCTGTATGAAGGGCTGTTTCAAAACGTGGATGGGTGACATTTACAAACTTATTTTTTACTTGGTGTAAGGGGGCAATACTTGTGCCATAGTCATCTAAATTTACTGGAATGGTTTTCTATTTGTGAATAAAATGAATAAAAATGTGATTTTTCTTATGTTTCTCATGTTATGTTTCACATGAGTCAAAATTCATGTAGTATATGAATAGGAAATTCACTCTATTAGAAAGGAATAGTGAAAGGCATGTGATGATACATCTATATGATATGACACATAACTACTCACTGTGTTAGGTTTAAAGAACACCAAAAATATTTTAAAAGAGGAAACTTACCTTCATTTCCACCAGCACCTCAGGTTAGGCTAAGCTGATCTGTGACAAGCATTTTAACAAGTCTATATACAGCACCACGTATTTTTTTCAATATCCTTTCCCAGAGACAATAGGTTAGGCAAGTCAAAACAGTGATGAAAAGAAGAAAGGAGACTGAGGAGTAAGGATGATGGCAGAGATACAGGAAAGAAGTATTTCATTTTCTGTCCAAAATTCTTGTTCTAGCTTTTTTTTACTTTAAGTTGCCAACCCAACAGAGATTGAGAGGTATTTTCTCTTGTTCTGAAAAATGTCTATTTTTAAAGCACGTGTTTTCACTGAAAACAAATTTCAATCATATACTTATAGAACCAGTTTAGCAAAAACACTCAAATTCATTATTTCATTCTTACTGGAGCCCCCAATTCTCAGGAAGAGCTACTGAATGTCCAATAATAAATGTGAAAATAAGGAAGCTTTCTATTAAGAAGTTTCCCAGCAAGGTGTGCAAGAAAGATGTGACCTGTTATTCAGCCTGAGCATAAGCACCCTTTCGGAGACCCTGCTTCTAGTTAAAATCCACTGAGATACCACCAATATTTATAGGGCTTGAATAAATATCTTCAACGAAGAGCCTGCCATCCATAACACTATGGGCTGCTTTCCTATCCTCTGTGGCTTATCCTTTACCAATGTCACTGCCTCTTACCCCTGGTGGTGTATTACAGGAACTACAGTCACATCACACACATCCACTCATCACTGACATGGGATATTGAGTTCTGCATAAACAGAGATGCAGGACCTTCCTTCACGGAGTTTATGGTCTAGTCTAAAGTGAAAGGGAAATTAGGAAAATATACAAATGAAATAACATGAGATCATTTCCAAAAAAGTTGAGTTCTAGGAAGAAAATAAAATAGGGTCCTGTGATGAAAAGGATGTGTAGTGAGGGGTGAGAACAGAAGATTGCCTACTTTATAGAACGTTCCAGAAATGAAGCAACTTCTCTCTTCTTGCCCTGAAGTTATGGTCAAATGAAAAGCTATTAAGTCAGGTGGTCAGAGAAAGCTCTGAGGAAGTGTATGTGAAAGAGTCAATCATATCAAAATCTTAAGCAAAAGAGGCACCAGTAGCAATACCCCAGAAGTGGCCTGGTGTATGGAGGAACAAAACAGAGCTCATAATGGTGGAGCCTGTATGCCAGAAAAGCAGCCTTATCAGGGTGAGAGTGATGGAACGGAAAAGGTCAGACCGCAGGAGGTCCTAGGTTCCTAGGTCACAGGAAGTTTTGTGACACAGTATACAACCTAGGTGCAGATATAATGCAACTGGAAGTCACCAACAGGTTTAAATTAACCTCCATGGCTTAGCTTATTCAATTCAGTGAAATCTAACTAAATTTTAAAAATCATTTTGGTGCTATGACTACAATGGACAAAAAGAGGCCAAGAATGGAAATAAGAAGCTGCCCTGGGAAACTGTTAAAGACAGGAAGTGAGAGTGACTTGGACTAAGGAGGTGTAGCAGCAGTGACAAGACGTGGATGCCTTTTAGACATGGTGTCAAGGAGACTTGAAATTGGTCTGGGAGTAGACTGCGTGGGAGAGGAAAGTCGAGGCATTGATGGTGACTGAAGGTCTGATGACTCTGGATTGAAAAGGGAAGCAGTTTTAGAAGAATAGAGATATAATTGATCCTATTAATCAGAGAACCTTATTTTTAGTGTTTGTATCTTCCTTAACTTGCGCCATGCTCACTACAATCACCTGGCAGCTTCCTACCACTGCGATGTGTGAATCAAAGTTCACTGCTTATGTGATTTTCTCAGTAAAGTGTTAATTTGCGCCTTAGGGCACCATTGCCTACTAATAATGCAACATTACTAGGTTCTTGTTATCTCTCTCCTCCCTTCCCCTCCTCTCTCATACCCTCTCCTCCTCTCTTCTCTCCCTCCTTCTTTCCATCTCCTCTCTACCCCTCATCACTTCTTCCTTCCCCTTCTCTCCCTTCCCTTCTCTCCTCTTTTTGCCCTCCCTCCTTCTCTCCCTTCTTTGCTCCTTTATTTGTTCCCTTCCCTAAGTTCTTTCTCTTCTCTCCCCAAATTCACTCCTCCCTCCCTCCCTCCCTTCCTCCCTCTCTTCCTTCCTCTCTTCCTTCCTCTCTCCTCCCTCCTTCCCTCTCTCCATCCCTTCTTTCTGCCTGTCTATGATGTGTTCTAGCCCAACACCTACAAGTGTCACACAGTACAAAGTTAACACCTACAGCCCATTCAACAAGATCTTTCATTTGTGACCACTGCCTGTAACAAAGCTATTCCTTTGGATGAAGGGAATGGAGCAGCTTAAAGTTAAAATGCAATGAACCATAGTAGATACACCGCCAGAGTAACAAGTGATCGATCCCACAATAGATGAGAAAGAAACAGGCCCCCAAATTACTGCCAAATTTCTACTTTGTCATAAATTTATGACAGCCTGGCTTAGGAGTGGTGGTTGAGGATGGCCTCAATATGTAATAATTTTGGTTTGTAAACAAGTATTTCGAGATATGAGGGCACAATGCTCAAGGATAGGCAGAAAGATGTTTCCATGGATTCTGTTCTTTAAAAAAATTAACTTTCTAAAACATACTAATACTCTTCCCACCACCAGTGTGCTAATGTTAATACAAATTAGTCTTCTTTCGGTGATTTAAAGTTTCCTGGGGTCTTTCTGACTATGTAAGTTTTTGCATAGCACTAAAGACACAGATCTGAAGCTATGAGAGACTGGGGATAAGAGTATTTCAGCCAGGACACTCACTAGAACCTGCCTCCCTGGTATCTTCTGAACAAATTTCCAATTTAAGTTACTTTAGTCCTAAATGTAAAATGAAAAAAAAACAAAAACTCAGTGATGAATTAAAAAGTCTACTTAATATTTTGATTTAAATAAGAATTAAGGGAAGCCTAATATTTCTACTAGTTTTTCTTCGAGAAAAAAGTTTAAATAAATAATAAAAGATAATTACATACACGTGAGTTAATAAGTGATCAATAGAAATGGATTAAAAATGAATGAGCATAAATCAGCTGAAGGTGGAGGAATAAAGGAAAGAGGAGCAGAAGAGATCTGTGCATTCTATTTTGGAAGGAAAGTGAATTGGGCATCAGGCAGTAGTTATAGATAAAAATTCCTTATTTTTCCTTTTAAATATTTTTTCCACTCAGAAGACCAATATAGGTGGTTGGAAAACTTGTAAGGACATGAAGGAAGAACTCTGTTCCACAGACAGGCTCTTACTTAGCTTTGTAATATGAAGGTGATATTGTTTGCCCAGGCCTTACAATTACAGAGGCAGAGCAAGCTCCACACCCTCTCAAAGTCACAGTTACAGGACTCAATCCCCAGCGCCTCTGTCTGCAAAATCCCTTCACTACACCATACCTGTCCTCAGAGCTTCCTTTTCCTGTGAAAAGGAAGATAGTGAGGCCATCCATCTTCACAAAGGACATAGAAGGGTGGGGAGAAAACTGTCAAATATAGAATAATAGCTAATGTAAAGGGTTAAGGAAAAATAGGACCTGGTTCCACTTTTTATTTTCTTTTTGCCAAACCAGGGTCTAGTCCAAACATATCACATCTACCAGGAGAGACAAGCAAAGTCAAACGTTTATATCAAGAATTAAAGTAAAGGAAAAACATATTATCACATGTGAGTGCACTTGCTGCAGAGGCTTTTGGAGCCTGCATCCCACTCCCTCCAGGAAGACCAGACAGAAGTCAACCATAAGAGCAACAGAGTTACTGTAAGCTCGGCCAGTCTGAGGACCCCCAGTTCAAGTGGGGCCAGCTGGTGGATCATCTCTAAAGTTGGGGTGCATTCCATGGGCGGATGCAAGGATGATCAATTAAGGGAGCATGGAGGAAGGGGGCTGAAAAACAATGGGGGGGAGGGCAGGCAGAATGAATGATTCTTAGAGGAATCACTGCAATGCCCTCCACCTGCCCCACCTTCACATGACTCACAGCAGAAAACGTGACAATGGATGCTCACATTGTTTCTTACTTCATCGCTCACTTTCCCTGTTTCTTGTCCCCCACTTTTAATGATTCTTCCCAAATAAACCAGCTGACCCAAGTCCGTGTTTGACTGAGATGACTTTATATAGCATTTGATCATATTCTACAGTCACTCAAATGTTACAACAACCCTGTGAGGTGGGGAATATCAATTGCTTCTGATGTGATTTTCCCAAGGTCACAAGACTACTAAACTGTGAAATTAAATCAAGAAGCCAGGCCTCCTGACTCCAGGGAAGATGACTTCCCCTTACCCACAAGCAGCCAAGTCCACAGACTCCAAAGAGCACAGGGGTGGGCGAGCTGCTACCCACACTGAGGCAGATACAGGGACTGTGGTTGCAAATGAGCAAATTTTTTGCCCAACTCTTGAGGCTGTGAGGAGCAGTGCAGGTCACAGAGAATGATGACAGGCATTCCTTGGGGACACTGGGGGGCACTGGAAAAGGTGCAATGACTAGGAGTCTTAATTAGCTTAGGTCTACTCAAGACAGAAGGGAGGAGGTCGACTCTCTGTGCCCAAAACCCCTTCAGACTCTGCTTTGAGATAGCTGCATTATCCCAGATGGAGGATTTATTTTATATATAAAAATTTATCACTGGGTTTTAAAAGCATCCCAAGATGAAGAAGGCATTTCCATATCAATCCCCATGTTTGTAGCACTTCCTTCCCACACTAGAAGGTATGAAATCTAAGGTAAGAATGGGGAAGGAACCGAGTTTCCAGTCTATTTGTTTGGGGTGATACAAAATCTACAGGCTTAATAGATTAATGGCATTAGCTGATAACCCACTGTGGACAAGAGGCAGTTACCATCCTGTCCCTCCGTGGACTGTTTTATCCTCTTAACATTGAATCTGTGCAATTAGGGAATGCAGGGGGCTGGATTAGTAGAACCATCATTGTGTTCTGGTCCTAGTTCTCAAAGTTCTCCCTCCTAAAATAATGTCACTCTGAAAACATGATAAATTATAGCTCCCTGTCTCACAAGAAATATCATTTCTTTATGATGTCCACTAAAATAAAACTTGTAAGGTAAGCACAGAGAGGAGAAAAGTAAAACCAAAGCAACCGCCGGTTTAGATTATTAGAGTTCAAATACATTGGTTTCCTGTTAAGTAAGACTCCAATGATGCTTCCCTGTGCGTGTGTTCTTGAAGTGTGTTCTTGAAGAAAGCAGGCCAAGTACCATGTTAGCAGACAGGACTAATGTCCCTATACTGTCTTTAACCCTGGCACCACAGTGTTGGCACAACATCTATGTGAATTTCAGCTACTATTTTATCCATACACCCATATCTCTGATTAAGCCTAGGCCATTATGTAGAAGGAAGCTTCCTATTGAAGAGGATGAAATCAACCCCATAGTTCTAGACTGCATGAAGGAAGATCAGTTTAATTGAAAACTTAGGACCTACTATAAAAGAATGATAGACAATATGAGAGATGCAAAGCTGAAAAAGATACTCCCTGTAACTTCACCTTGTCCTGGGAGAGTTGAACAAAAGAAAATCAATTGTGTGGGAGGGAAAGGTACAGAGGTAAACATTGGGTCCCTCCCTGCCCAGGGGGGAGGCATCTAGTCCACATGAACATCTGAGCCATTCATGCTCCCTCACCAAGTTTTCATGCAGAATCACATAAATCCTTTAAATTAGGAAGCAAGACC
Source organism: Uropsilus gracilis (assembly GCA_004024945.1). Classification (NCBI taxonomy): domain Eukaryota; kingdom Metazoa; phylum Chordata; class Mammalia; order Eulipotyphla; family Talpidae; genus Uropsilus; species Uropsilus gracilis. The sequence goes on from PVHY01003024.1 coordinate 51,475, forward strand.
TTCATTTCCATAAAACTCAAAAGCACTGTCCTTAGTATACACAGTGGACTCTCAAATAAAATAGATAAATTTCTTTTTCTCCTTGTTCCCACAAGACATAGCTAAATATGCACACAACTTAACAGGCTTTACACACTCAACACCATTTTGAGTGTCTCACCAATATTAGCTCACTTAGTATTCACCTCAATCTCAAAAGGTTTTATACTGCTTGGTGTATTCTTTGTTCACAATATTTGGTCCCCATTTTTAGCAACATTTTTCTTAGTAGCCCTTTTGCTAATCCTTTCTGGAAGGTATTTCCTGCCCTGTTATGTCAGTCATTGTGTGTGGCTTGCCTCATAGGCCAGGGAAGGTGAGCAGAAGTAGCACAGGTCACTTAAAGGATTTAGAGTTCCACAGTTCTCTTTTCCTTTGGTCACGAATCCAAGATGTGACAGACAGGAAGTACTTCAACCAGAGTCTAGAGAAGAAGAGGCAGTGAAGAAACGCTATAGCATGACTACAGTGGACAATCAGGTGGGTGAGAAGTCAAGCTTGGCTCCTTAAGGTCCCTAAGACTTAAGGGAGATTTTGTTACTGCAGCAAACCTGAGCTGAGCTGACACAGAAGCCCAAGTACAGATGTACTTTACACAGAGAAAACCCACGCTAAAGAAAGTTCAGTCAATGACCCAAGGCTGTGGGGTATGAACTGAGCAGCTCCATTTTGCCTCTAGCATGCCCTTAACTACCACACCTAAAACCATGATAAGTTCTGTTAGTCGGTAGATGAAGCATGGGATGAAGCAAGCCTGGCAAAGGGGGACTGAGATGAATCCTTAGAGTGAAATGTCTATAGAAGAAAAATAAGTATATATATATATAATATATTATATTATATATAATATATAATATTATATATTACATATATTACAGATAATATATATTATCTGTACATATATATATATATATGATGACATGCCTTTAAATACTACTTGGATAGAAGTCAAAGGAGAGAAAGAAAAAAGAAACATAAAATAAACTGGGAGAGGAACATAGACAAAATGGCAGGGAAAAACAGATTATGAAGAATTTCAATATATGTCAAGTTGCTCAGGGCAAATCTCTCTTATGGAAAATAGAACTCTCAAGATTTTTATCTTTATAATGCTTCCAGAAAACCGAAAAAAAAATAGCTGAGAAGCATTTTTGGGGGGGGAATAATCTGGGTCCTTTTCACTTGGATAAAATAAATGCTTCTGTAAATTACACAGGCTGCAGTTCAGTCAGAGGGGACTGTTGTCCATAGGCAGGTAGCAGTCAGCACCGGCATTTTAATGTCAGGATTTCTTAAAGCTACTTAAGAGTTATCTAAGCCAGTGGTTCTCACAACCCAAACTTGATAAAAAGCAACTATGAATAACATTAAGCATTTCGATTCTAGGACTCCTGACTACGTTTCTCTTTGACCATCCTTGATTTCTCTCCTCAGCTCTGTTTTCCTATTTTAATTTTTTAGTCATTTCCCAGATTGCTCTGACCTTGCAAGTACATTCTCTCTTCCAGCATGTCTCTTAAGATTATCATCATCCAGTGCTCCCACTGGGAGGTACTCTGTGCTTGCCCCTCTCTCACATGTTGACATCCAAACTTTGGGTAGGGATTAGAGATAAAAGAAGAAAGACTTTTATGATCTCTGGACCAGAGTTCCTTAGGGTCAAATGAGGATACAGTCTGGTCATGTGAAAAATGTAGTATGTGTTAAGTATTCTTCATATTCTACCTCAAGGATAGAGAGGGAGAAGGGACATGTGTGTGTATGTGAAGTATATATGTGCTCGTGCACACACACGTGCCTTTGATCTAAGTTTGGAGTTAGGTGATAGGGGTATTAAGCAAGGTATCAAGTAAGACTCCCTGGAGAAAGCAAAGCTAATTCTTTTTAAAGTGTGAGCAAGAATTTGTGCTTCAGGGGGATTAAGATAGTCACAAAAGGTGTAAGAACATTCTCTACCAATAAGAAAGTTGAGAGAGGCTGGCATGTTCAGAGAATGGAGAACAGCTCCATGTGGAAGGAAAGTGAAAGGTACTTTCATGAGATCAGCAATGGGAGTAGATAATAAGCATCCTGATGCAATAAAACACAAAATAAGACTTTGTATTTCCCCTCCTGACTGAAAAAGAGCCGTTGATATATCTTTAGTAGGCTGCAATATTTGTTTACTTAAGATTATTCAAACTTGCTGCCAATGACAATAAAAACCAACAGGATGAATAAAACTCATAGAATATATTAAGTGGAGAGAGCAAATGAGTATTGTCTAAGAACTATTGAGAAAACAAAGGGAGTATATGTTCTTTAAGCAAAGAAAGGACTTAATGTAATATATAAATATATACATGATGTGAGAGAGATACAGTTTGGTTTTTAATGATGCACACCTGGAACTTATATAATTATATAATGCAATGCTATCTCAATTGAAAAAAAATATATATGGCACAAATTAGCATGGTGTTTGTCCACAGAGAAGAATGCAGTGCCTCGTAAATCTCAAATAGTCATAATGTTCAGACTACTTTTGATTGAGTTGTCCTTCCCATGTTAGTTAACACTATGCTGACATCTGTTCTGGTCCCACATTGTTTCTGCTTGAGGCACATGTATAGGACACATCTAGTTATCAGGTTGACCAACACAGTCTTGCTGTGGTTAAGATCTGCGTGCCCACATCTCCCCAGCAGGACAGGTGTGCCTAACAACAGTAGCCTCACAATTGGTAGAGTGCCACCCTAATTCCCACGCTAGTCTTGTAACAACCCTGTCTGCAGGGAAGGGGAATATGCAGAGAGAACAAACAAGGTATCAGAAGACTGTGTAACCCAGAACTCAGAGTCTTTCCATTCCACATACACATCATCCTAAATGTGGCCACCTGCCTGACCTCTTTCCCTTTATAGAAAAGAAAACTGTGTTTTAACTTGATTGAGTCTATCTGATTCTACATCATAATTTGCTCTATGAGATTTTCTGTGCTAGGACCTTAGGTCAGCCTGCCTGAGAATCCTTGGAGTGTCATGGTTATTTCCTACCTATAATAGGGAGTGCACAAACAGATGATTGTTTCAGAAAAAGCATGAGAGCCCTACAAGTGTAAAGTTTGAAAGACTGGGGAGAGCTGGAAGCAGAGACAAACTCCTGACCTCTCTTTCCCACTGAAGAAATATAACTCCTATTTCACAAAGGTAAGAGAGGAAATAGAAGTTCTATTTCCTCTATTTCACAGGAGAAAGTATCCTGAAGAATGAAACTAACCTCAAATCCCAAAACTCCACATGGCCCATGCAGAAAGATAAAGCAAAGAAGGAAAAAAAAAAAGAAACAGAACATAAAAGTGGGGAAAACCTAATGTTTTTTAAACATTAGATAAAGGCTGTGATCTCCCAACCTTCACCTAGGATGGCAAACCTTCCCTGGTACACCCCCAGCACCCCATGAGCTTGTAGAGATAATGACCCGCCACAGTTAGGACACAGTTTCATAATCTCTCATATGAACCAGCAGGATGTCCCAAAGGAAACCAGCACACTAAAAACAGTCACTGAAGGAACAGTAGAATGCAAAAGCAGATGTCTTGCAAATACATAAGGGCCAGTGGGGAATGAGCAAGAACACCAGATTTTGAGTTAGTCAGACTTGGCTACAAGTTTCTACTCCAGTACATAGTAACTGTGTGACCTTGAACAAACTTCCATTTCTGCCTCAATGTTTTCAAGCTATAAATTGGTAAGAACAACAATCATTTTCATCAGGGACTCTAGTGAGGGATAAATGAGGTAACAGGGACCATGCCCATCCCAGGCTCCCTTCCATGTTTGCCCTTTCATGGTTAATCCAAGTAGAATTATACCTGAATGATTGCCAGCTCATAAAATGGCTATTCCATAGCCTGATTAGAGTCAAAAATAATTGCTCATTTAAACATCTCTGTAGTATTCTCATTTCTTCAGTCTCCAATTTACACCGATGTAAAAAACATTCCTTGTAACATCCTCACCATGCTCGTGTGTTGCTAAGGAAACTTCCTAGAGATGAACAAGGGCAAAGCCTTGGGTCATTTGGATTTTTAAGCACTGAGGTTTTGGAGACACTCCAGCAATCTCTCCTTTCAAGGGAGCATTACACCCCCCTGGTTTTTAAGAAGCTTACAAATTTCTGTAAAAGTGAAACTCAACTCTAAAGCTACCATATGAAGCCAGTGTCAATTACAAGACTCTCAGAGCTGGAGAACTTTCCAGTGTTATCTGTCATTTGAAAATCTGTCATACTGTCATAAAACACCCATCCATTTGTAATTCTCCCTTGCATTTCTGGCTGAAAGGTATGTCTTTTTTTAACCTAAGAAAAAGTATCCTGGTATTGTTCAATTTTGAAAAGAAGATGGATTTGGAAGTCTAAATTACAAACTGTGCAATTCAGAAAGGTAATTTTCCTAGACCCCCTCGCCCCATCCCCAAGTACACTGAGCAGTCCTCTTTTTCTCTTCCTCTGCTACTACCAAGAACTCTTGTATCAAACACACATCTTGGATGTTTAAAGTCTCCAAAAGAGTTGTGAGACTTGGGAAAGAAGCATATTTAACAGTAGAAACATCGGCAAGTGGACACATAATTAACATACTGCCTGAATCAATGTAGATGCTTCCAAGCTGTTTGCAGAATGAATGCCAAATGGAGATGAGAGCACTCTAGAAATTTAGAAAGTGACTTGAAGATGATCAAATACAGTCCCTTATGTCCTTCATGATAGTCCAAAGGCACAAAAAGCTTATGAGACATGATTGCACTCTTAAAACAAGCAACAAAGTGGGAACCTGGGACTCTGGGACATCATTCCAGGGACCTCTACCAAGAACATGAAATTTTGGGGGCCTACTAGGCTGAGTTGTGGGAGTATCTGATGCTAAATGCTATTCACAATGTTCTGATGTAATTTTATTTTTTTTACTTGAGCACCATGGCATTTTAACATTTTATATCTCATGTGTACATCACTAAATATCAGCATATGTATATACCAGTAAAAGTCAAACTGTATTCTTTACCATACAATTGACCCCTTATACTCAGTAGTTCAACCCTCTCTCCCTTCCTCAAATTGCTAACCACAAATTGGTCTTAGAGTCTAAAATTGTTTACTTTTGTTTTATTTACCTTTTAATATTTTCTGTTAAATTGAGATGAACTGAATATGACAAACTATACCCTTGAAGTCAGTACGATTAGGGCAAAGAACATATTCATCACCCCCAAAAGCTTTCTCACACCCCTCTGGCCAGTCTAGCACTGTAACCAGTTTGCATTTGGGAGATTTACATAGATGCAGACAGCGTGCACTTTTCTCTGGTCTGGCATCCTTGATTGTGAGCAGGGATTGTTCACACCTATGTCCTGATAAACACTGACTTGTGAGAAGTGAAGGGTGATATCTACCTGTGGGTTGTACTTCGATAGTCACTGTCTAGTTCTCGAACCCAAGGGCCTGATTGCCACAGTACATTTCTACCAGCCATGGTTAGTGGAGACAAACTATAATGAACTTTTAGAAGATGAACAGAGTGGGGTGTTTATGTTTGAGAGCATTGGGGGGCACAGGGAGTATGGGGTACGAAGTGAGAGTTACTTGAGGGAAGAATAAGTAGACTTATATATAACACTAAGGAAGTGGACATCAGTATGTAAACAATGAAAAGACTCTGGAGTATTGATTTTAAAAGAGACTATGAAGTGAATCTGACTAAAGCGGAACAGACCACAGAGGAGTGACTGGATTTAGGAAGAGGTCAGTCATTCTGAATTTCATGTTCTCTATAATAGCGAAAAAGAAATAAAAAGTATGACTAGAAGACACAGCTAGCTGACCAATTGGATGGGGTGGTGGCCCTTTGAGTTACTTCCAGATTTCCAGCCTGTTTAGCCTGGTCTTCTGGGTGAAACAAAGAACTGGTTTGGAAGAAGCACCGGAAACTTCTACCTTGTACAATGTGAGTTTGAGATTTTTGTGCAACACACATGTGGCAACAACGTGGACCTGGCCTCCCTGAGCCAGACGGAGTGTGTGTTCACACCCATTCATCCACAGCCCTCTGAGACAAAAGAACCAGGCTTTCTTTGACTGCTATCACCTACAAACTGGCCCTGCCTGTCAGTGGCTTCATGAGTTGCGCCTAGTGATGGCACCGTGTGGCTGTCATGGTTGGTGTTTTTCAAATGTCATGACCATTTACTGCTAGGAACCCAGAAAGCACTGGTATCCTCACCCATACTTTTCCTGGTGGCGAGAGTCTTCTGTTTAAGCACTGGGCCCCGCCTGGAAGCCATATGGAAATACAGTGGCCTCCTTTCAACAGCACCCTTGAGTCTCCACCCTCAGGGGGCGCTGCTGTGTGCCAAGGACCTGTAGCAAAGGCATCAAGAGAAGAGCTGCAGTTGAAGAGATTGGTGAAGCTGCCGGGGGAGCTTCCTCTTCAGAAACAGCACTCCACCCGGATCAAGGAGGAATGCTTTGGTGCACCACCTGTACAAGGCCAGGCTCTGGCTGCCTTCCCTGTCATGCCTGAGAGAGAGAGAAAGGGCTGCAGACTGATGACAGAGCTAGGTTTCTATTCCACAGCCAGCAGGGCCGTTGAACTGTGTTTCTGGCTCTCTGGTGCCCTCCTGTGGTCTGTTCTCAGATAGCACCTGTTCTCATGACCCAACAGAAGCCAGACAAATAAGAGAGGACAAATCCTCTCAGAACATGAAATGACCAGATTAAATATGCCTTGAGCCTCAGTGTGTTTCAACAAATGTTTCCACATCAGTAGTAGACCTTTAAAAAAGTTGAAGATAAGAGCCAATATGTATATAGCACATTACCTGCCACAACGTAACTAGTGTCTGTCAGATGACTTAGGTCCATTGCCCAGGGAGTTGAATAAGGAAATGCACTGAGGTATTTACTTTTTGCATATCTTATGAAGTTTATAGGCAATTGCCAACTACTTTATTATCTTGGATTGTACTTGTACCTACTTTACAAACTGCAACTACAGAGGAAGCGCATCATTTGTTCTTTCAGGCATTCATTCCCATATTCAGATATTTATTGACGGCAAACTATGATTCACATTCTGGGGAAGACAGAGTTTTCTGGAAAAACACACTCCAGTCATGGACATGGAAAAGTAACCCCAACATTTCAGTAAAAAGTGAAATATATGAGCAACTCATTGGACATCTTGCTTTTTAGCTTTTATTTGAAGAGACCATTACTTATTTCTGGTAATCTACTAATGAATATTCTAAACCCTCCTAGATGCTACTGACTCTCTACAACACTACTCCCCTGCCTCCCAAAACTACTTTCAATCCTGAGGTCTTGAATTTTTTTGCATGAAAAAGCTAATAATTCTGTAGCCAAATAATCAAATAAATCACAAAGGTGAATTGATTCTGCCTAACAAGGAAGGTTAGTCAAATTTTCAAAAAAGATAACTTCTAACCATGAGCCAATGAGAAGACAAGGCAAAACTCTGCCCATGGCAAATTCCCTGGTGGTTCTGCCTCCACCTTTTGCCCTTGATCTCCCTTAGGAAACTAAAATGTTCATTTTATTATTATTTTAGCAGCAGGCCATTCGGATACCTTATTCTTTTGTCTTTCCACTCAGTATGTATGACTTCATGCACTTTCATCTTCATTTCTGTATGATGAGATCAAAGAGAATCCTGAGGGCTGCACAAGCTGGGTTCAAAGCTCGTGCAGAAGGGAACCACCAGGGTTGTTGAGGACCAGGGAGAGCCCCCATAAACAGTACTCCTCATGGCACTGTTGCCACCAGCAGCACAAGTCTGGCCTGATGGGAAGAGCCCTGGTAGAGGAAATGAGTTCAAGTGTTGGTTCCAAAGTTGGCTTCCCTTGAGGCAACTCCTTGCCTTAGTAAGTTAACCTACATTTCTTGAGCTTCAAGATCCTCATGTGCAGGGCGCCCTCCAGTGTAGATTATGTGCCTAGAGATGGCTTTTGCTCCTTATTCCCTAAATAAATACTTGCCCTTTGGATGCAGTCAAAGCACTACAACACATTTCTTGCTACGTCTCCATGGGAACCAAGGGTCAAGTCAAGTTTGTCTTAACCACTGAGAATCAAACACAATACCAGGGACACAACAGGCACAGCCTACTATGGATGCTAGAATATTCCTTCTTAACATACTGTGGGATGCTTAGACAGAGACAAGGTTAATAAAAAGCTTCAAAATCTCAAGGAAGATCTAGAAAACATCTATCATCTTCATGGGCCAGGCATGTGTATTTCAAGGCTAATCAATTTCACACCCATCTCAAAATGCTCTCTCTTGCTTCATGCCCTCAGAATGGTCGCTGCAGCCATAGCAGGGTGACCTCACTTTCCACCCCGCTAACCTGGTCACTTCTTAAGTCTGTGCATCCCCTCCACTGACACAAAACCATATGTTTCAGACCAGAGAGGACTTGGAGAACCTTAAACCCCAGGCATCTGCACAGGTGTGAGAAAGCTGCCAAACTTCTCTCACAGCTTATAGTGGTTCATGCCATCATGAAAGATTTGATGTAAACTACACTACTGCTTAAGTGACAATAACAATTACAAAACATTCATTAGAAATAATGAAATAACATATATGGAAAATGACAACATGGCAGATATGTGTTGAGCACCTAATATGTGTTATTTCAGGTAAACTTCAGGAAGATACCAGACTACAGTATCACTGTAGCATCTTCAGATACGGTGATGGAAATGGCAAGATGTCTAATCATTTCCTCAAGTGCAAGAAGATAGGGAACAGAGGCAGTAGTGCTCACCAATCTGTGCTTCTTTTAGCCGATGGGATCCCCTCAAAGCTGATCCTGAGGCAAGGACTGAATACAGGCAGTTCATTTGGGAAGGGATCCTAGGAAGCGGGGTAAGGAAGGCGGGAGGTGAGATGGCGGAGAGAGAAAACCCAGCTACTGGCCAATTTTTGGTGTGCACAACTGGGATTCAGTCTCACCAGGAAGTCAACGAGGAAGCCTGAGAGCACACCCTGGAATCCTGTGTGAGGAAGGAGGATGTCAGGGTATCTATCTACAAAATCAGGCCCTCATCTATTCACCAATTCAGTCCACCTGCCTGTACTTTTCATTTTTCACTTGCCTTGAATTTAGCCAAAGAGGCTTCCGAGATCAGAGAACAGCCTCATGGGTAAGGTCTGGAGAGGAAAGTCCCTGGTATGCAGATTGTCCATAGGTGACCTTGACAGGGACTGGGGGCCCACCTGGGGCATTCCTGAAACATCTTCTGAGAGCTTCCCCTATCCCACAGAGGGAAAAACATGCAAAGATGAGCAGTGCGAAGCTTAACTGTGCCCACGTTTATATTGCATACACCAAAGACATTGCTTAGCTTCTTTCTAAAGGAGACTCTGGAGGGAGGAAAGAATCAAAAAGAATAGCACAGAGAATTCTGGCATGTCTCAAGCTCCGATACGGTGCCTCTTCCTGGTGATAGGCAGTGTCACACTTGTTTGCCAGATGAGAAGGCCACTCGATGCCAACCACATCCCTATCTCATTCAGATGCCCATGAACTTGACAGAACATGGACTATCAAGACATTATTTCAGTTAGCCATTTATTTTAAATTAAAAAAAAATGTGTTCCAAAGTCAAACAGACATGCCTGCAGATTACCCAGATTACCCTGAAACAATGTCAATAATGAAACGTTGCATGAGGTACATAAATACCCCATGCTTAACGCCTCTGCTGGGATCTCAAATCAACCCTGCTGCTAGAATAAATGAGTCCACAGCAGCATCAGCAGTGGTGCTAGCGACTCATCTCTATGGAGGAGGTGCAGTTGGAGAAAACTTTTCCAGCGCCTGCATGTTTTGTGGTGCTTTGCCCTGCTCAGCTAATCCTGGAGAAAATCACATCAAAGACACACTTGTTTCTTGTTTCTTGGTGTACAGAAAAGACCTGAAGCAGGACAGCTCAGGTCCAACAAATGTTGGCGGCACTGGGGGAGGAGGTGACACTCGTCTCCCACTGCACGTATTCCTTTCCACAGATGCTCACCTGTAGGCAGGTGGCAAAGAAAGCTTTGCGAATCAGAGAAAGTCATGCTTCCGGATATGGAGAACCAAAAATTTTGCACTCACAAGCACCGAAGTGAAATTTAGATTTAAAGTTTCTCACATCAGAAACAAAGGTTTTTGTTTTGGAAAATACATGATCTCTTTTAAGACGTCCCTGTATGGAAATGCAGTCAGTTGTGCTAATTAGAAAATATTTCAGCAATTTCTCTTGAAATGAAAAGGAAGAGACACCTGAAGTAGGGTCAACTGCTCTGTTAGACAGGGCGCCGCAGGCAGGGACAAACTTTCCTGTAGCAGATTCGTGGCTTTCGGACATACGGTTCTCACGTTCTCGGTCTCTAACTTCATGACCAACTTCGTTCATTTGAATTTGCTTTCAAAATATGTGCACCCTCGAACTATATTGAAGGTGATTTTGCAGTTTCTCCAATCAGTGGGGCAAACTCATAAGACATAATTTCTGAGGCCGGGCACGGTGGCTCGTGCTTGTAAGCTTCAGCCTATGAAGCGGCTGGGGCTAGGGATCGTGGTTCGAGTCCCGCCTGGGGCCCGTAGCGAGACGTAGTTCCAAAAAATAGCTGGGCGTGGTGGCGCGCGCCTGTCATCCCAGCTACCTGGGAAGCTGAGGCTAGGAATGGCTTGAGTCCGTGGTACCCCGGTCAATGAGAGCCTGCGGTTCCACAGGCAAAAATAGCGAGACCTAGTCTCAAAAAAACAAACAAACAAACAAACAAAAAAAAAAAAAAAAAAAAAAAAAAAAAAAAAAAAAAAACTAAAACATAATTTCTGGAGAGGAAAATTTTAGATAAGACCTTTCAAACTTTTGAATCATACAGTTAGGTTGTCTTCAAGGTTCTTTCCTCACAGCAATACTTCACCAAGAAGCCCATATTGTTCTATTAATGGTCCCTCCCATTTTAGTATCAGAACCACTGCTTTAATTAAACCACACTATTCAGCAGGTCACTTTATTTTCAACTCCTTCTTCCCACACCAGACTGCCCTAGATAAAGATAATGTTAATCACTCCTAAAGACAGTGCCTATTTGGTATTTCCTCTCTCAAAAAAACTCAGTGGATCTGACAGGTATTGAACATTTTTAGGAGAATATCCGGTGTGTGAAAACCACCTCCCTTCCATTATTACCTCACAGCTCTCCCCTAAGCCATAAAACCATATGTCTGGAACTTGCATAAATGTGTGCTCTCCACATTGTTCCAAACATGCCTCCTGTCACTTCTACCTCACTGCAGCTGATGTTCCCATCAACACATGCTTTTAATCATCAAATGAAACTTGGCTTCTCTCTGTTACTCATGGGAAGGAGGTGCAGTTGGCACTGATACCATGTGTGACGCCAAGTGCTTAACTTCAACAGACATGAATGTCTCTCATTCAGGTTAGGACACTAACATTCAGGGACATTACGTGATGTCTTTGTCAGTCATGGTCCAGATCAGATAAAGGTTAACCCCTCGGATGTGAAATGAAGTGTGATTCTATCCACTTCCAATTGACTCAAAGAGTAGGAGACATCTGTCTCGCACGTTAGGTAATAATTTCATGAATCTGAATTTTCTTTTATCTTTAGTTTCTGTCTCTAATCTCTCTCTACAAACTACTAGTAGTATGATCTGAACCCCAAGGCCCTTTTTAAGAGCACTGAACAGGCTCTTTTGGATTCCACAACCCTCTCAATGTCTATATCTGCCTTCAAAACACCAAGTCTAGGCTCTTTGAGCTTCTTAGAAGGCAGCTCAGCACAGACACAAAGCAGAGATGCGCAGTCAGATTGTTTGTATGCAACTCATTGGGGCATTCCTTAGCTGTACAAACTTGGCTGTCATTCATGCAGTGGGGATATTCATAATGTCTATTGCCCAGACATGGTATGAAGAGCAAATGAAGCGAAATCAGTGTTGGACAGACATGCACCATAACAGAATGCTTTCTGTAGGCTATGCAATCCTGGCTATCAAGTCCTTACACAACCAGCAGGAAGGACTGTGTCCCAATATTGCAGATGAGGCACAGAGAGCTTTAGTGATGGGGTGACTGTCCTTTAACATAGGCTGAAGCTCCCAGAACTTCTTCCAACAACTTGCCCTCCCAGAGCACCACCAACATGTATGGTGGGCACTGCCACTGCCTTTCAAATTGCAGGAGTGACACTGGTCACTTCCACACTGTGGAAAATGTCCTCCCCCAGTGCCTACTCAAGGCAGCCTCATTGTTCCCACATAGGATGCCCAGGAGCACGGGGAAGACTTTGCATGGGAGGAAGCAGCTTCAGAGGTGGCTGGAATGTGAGATACAGGGAAAGGACTAAGTTATCTTAGTTGGCATCTACCAGGCTATTTGCATAGTCAGAATTGAAAAAAAAATTTCTTTCAATGCATATTAAAGATGATGCCTTAGAGGATATAATAGAAAGAATGCTTGATATGGAGTCAGAAGAAGTAAGTTCAGCTGCTGCTCTTCTACTAATGAAATGAGCAATCTTGGAAAAGCCACATACCCTTCTGAGCCTATTTCCTCTGTTACAAAGGAGATTTGTAACAACTTTAATACACAAAATGTTAAATTGTAGTAGCAGACTTCCTATAGAAACAAAACACTTCAAAGAACTCCGCATAATATAATTATCCCACTGGTCCTTTTCACTATACCCTTCTCAGGGATCAAGAAACTGAGCTGTGTGCCTGCCCCTTGCTCAAGGTCACACAGGAAGTGACACAAAACTCCTTTCACTGACAGGGAGAAGAACTAACTCACAAGCACAGCAACACGCCGAGGAAGATGGAGGTGGGAAGGCTGTCAAGGTCCCCTCAACACCCTTCTCTATGGGAAAGGACTATTTCAGTGCCCTTGGACCTTCCTCCCATGCAATAGTAAGTTACTGGCAAGGCTGGCCCCAAATGCCTCCAGGATGGTCTCAGTACCATTCTGTTTTGGCTCACAGAACCACATAAAAGCACAGGAAGGGCAAACCCAAGAACCACACAACCCCATTTGGGAAAGAGGCTACATCCACCTTCAGAGAAAGTTCACAGTCCACGCTCCCACCCCGGAATATTTGTCTATATAAAACACCTGTCAATGAGAAATACCAAATAAACATTGCTTTTATTTTTAGAAGTACTTTTGGAAGATGGGGGTGGGAGATAGGAAGGGTGACTAGGGAAGGTAGAAAGACTGTTTTTCTTGGTGCCCGGAACTGCCAGGGCACGGGCAGACCTGGGCAATCATTATTCAGTTTATCCGTAATGTTCCAACAGAGTTTCAGCAGTGGTCCCTGTCACTCTTCAAAGTATTCTGGTACTAGAGTTAATTAATATACTGGTTCAATGCATGGATCAGCCTAGTCTTTCCACTCACACAATGTGAGAAATAAAGTAATTTAAATATAAGATAAAAATTGATATAGTAAAAGTGTAAAAACAAGCATTTCAAGAATAAACTTAAAACTCAAAAACAAAAAATAGAGCTTAAAAGGTTTTAGTATTGGACTTGTTAAATGAAAATATTGTCAAAGTTGGAAGAATTATTTATTTTTTTTCCTTCAAGAAGAAACCTCTCTTCTTAGTTCATTTCATTTTGTTTTTATTATTTGTTTTGTTTTACATTGCTGTCTACCCCAGGTTCTCCCACCACCTTATCACCCATGAACCATCATCATCTTATCTTAGTCTTTTGTGCCCCACCCACTCCTGCTTCCCCCCTTCTCATCTTGCATACTTCTATTTTGCTGAGAGTTAGTTTTAATTTTTTTTTTTTTTTTATGTTAGCTTGCTTCTCCTCGATTCCTCATACAAGTGGCCATCCAGTATTTCTCTTTTTCTTTCTGGTTTATTTATGCTAGCATGATTCCTTCTAGTTTCATCCATGTTGCCACGAATGACATAAGTTTGTCTTTTTCGATTGATGAATAATATTCCATCATGTACATATGCTACAGCTTTTTGTGTCATTCTTTTATTTGGGGGGCATCTGGGTTGCTTCCATATCCTGACTTATTTTATTGTTTAATTTATTTTTTGAGTTGATTGCACACACACACATATTTTTTACATGAGATGGAAGAATCATTTTAAATTGAAAGTTCCAGCTAAGTATTTTTAAAGTGTTACATTAATATGTGTTATTACTGAGACCCATAATCATATATTTAAAAAGACAAAGTAGAGAATTGAAAGATTAAATAAACTGTAAAACAGGATATTGATCTAAATAGAAAACAATGTGGTTTCCTTACTGTGGGGGAACCTATGGGGATCCCTATAGGGACCCCTATAATTGAAACTATGGTGGAACTTATGGGGACTCCTATGAAGGAACTTATGGTGGAACCTACAGGAACCCCTATGGGGGAACTATGCTGGTAAGAGAGGAATGACTCTGACCTTTTCTTTTTTCTTTTTTTGAGACCAGGTCTAGCTATTTTTGCCTGTGGAATCGCAGGCTCACATTGCCCGGGGTACCACAGACTCAAGCAATCCCCAGCCTCAGCTTCCCAGGTAGCTGGGATTACAGGCACATGCCACCACGCCCAGCTATATTTTTTTGGAACTAGGTCTCACTATGTGTTCCTGGTGGGACTCAAACCACAATCCCTGGCCCCGGCCGCAGCTTCCTAGGCTGCCATTTACAGGTATGTGCCACAATGCCCAGCCTACTCTGACCTTTTCTGAGGGCCAGACTCCTACTTGTCACTTAGAGAAGGTCCCAAATGGAAGCCTTGAGTCATCCATTTGGGATAACCCAGTTCAGGGAGGTAATCTGAATACTAAAGTTCACTCTAATGTCATTGCCCAGCTTTGCAGTCAACCCCTTCCTCAACTATAACTGGCATATTCTTTTCAGAAGGGGTGGCTGTATTCACAGGGGGAATATAGACTACTATGGCAATATAGTCCAGAACAGAAACAAAAACACCTACCATGTGACTACTAGGTTTACATTTTGATTTATGTTACACCAGTTTTGCACATGTATAATCATTTTTTGGTGTGAATTTTGAATCATTATCTGGCAAGTAAATTTCTATAGAAACAAGCTGAGTTGTCTCTCACTCCTATGGCAGTGATCTTACAAGCAGTGCATAATAAATATCCTCGGTGGCCCAATGTTCCTCTAGGAACACAGTATTTATAATTTATAGATTTTATGGCCCTCATTTTATAGATTTCTTGCTTTTAAACTCCATCAGAAGCTAAACAATTGATTTCTAGACAAACTTGCATAACTTAGGGGTCATACCTCAGCTTTTAGACATACTTCTTCATTTCAAAAAAAACCTGAGTCAGAAATTAATTAGAGGTTTGGCAGTAGCACAAATGATTATAAACCTCCTTTACCTCACAACTAAAATCTGAAGCTAAAGCAGTTCATCTTCTGCCTTGTTGATGGTTGCTATTTGAATTAAAATGATGAAGTTTTCACGAGGGTTTATATTTGTGAAGGTCCAGTTTCCACTCCCCATATTTTTAAGCAGCTCCCTTACTTCTTTTCTATAAGCTGATGAGAGAAGTCAGGTATATGTGCCTCATTTCTCAAGTCGCTATCTGCAGGATGCCACGTTCCTTGTTAAGAAGGAGGTGGGTCTCCACAGTGAATCAAGTCTGCCTTGGAAACTGGGCTCCACCAACCACAGATGAGTGGATTAAGAAGATGTGGTGTTTAAAAAAAAGATGTTATATACACACAATAAAATACTATTCAGCTATAGAAAAATTAACTCCTTCCACTTGCAATTACATGAGCGAAAGAGAAAGGGATTATTCTAAGAAAAATGACCCAGAAGGAATTAGACAAAAAAAAAAATAAAAAAGATGCTTTCACTTTTGTGGAATATAGAGAATCAAAGCTAAGGGACAGACAAAAACAAACTCTAAAAATATGACCATAAAATTGAAGCTACCAGAGGGGGAAGAGGAAGGTGCGTGCATGTGGGGAGGGTCTAACAGATGATTATAATAGATTAAATACCTCTGAACGTATATCTGAAGAATGATATACTATACCTCTGAAGCATATACAGTGTCGTCAATGAATTTTTCCTTAATAAAAGTAATATTTTTAAAGAGATAAGGAAAACTGGGCAACAGGAGTTTTACAGAAACCTGAAGATAGTGTGAATTGAAAGTCCACAAAAGGATGTAGTTTCAGTTTACCAGAGATTGGGAGAAAATGCTGGAACTTTCCAGAAGTCACTATGGAAAGGAATGTTAAAAATTATATACACATACAATTCAGTCTTGAATTTCAGACTGGCAATAACATGCCTATCACTTATTATTATTTTAGACTCATTTAACTATAGAAGCATATGCTTATTAATGGAGTTAACTCAAAAACTAACTTTTGTAAGAAATTCTGTTATCCCAGTAGCATCTGCTTAAAAATTAAAGGTACATTAAAATATCTAACAACTGTCATTGAAAATTTGGGTAACAGGGTTTGAGGGAGGAAACTAGGTAAATGGTTCCCATTATCCCACTGAGCTGATCCAGTACCTCCGTCAATAGCCTTCTTCCATGAGGTTTCCTTCTGGAAAAATTTTGCCAGCTTCCTAGCTCATAAGAAACCCTTTTTACTTCTGAGTCTCACTCTAACTTAAGCTTTCCCTAGGCAATCCCTCTTTGATTACTTGATCAGTAGTATCTAACGCTAACAAAATTTTCTCAGTTTGAATCTTAAAATTCCATAGATTGGCATCTTTTATTGCTTTTCTTCTTTTTTTGAAATTAAACAAAATAAATATACTAATATTTTTAGAACAGATTATTAAGAGAATGGGCTGTCATAATCAAGAAAAGGAACCAATAAACATTGAGTTTGGGTTCTCTGACAATAGATTATAAAGGAAGTTGGCAAAGCAGTGGTTAAATCCTTGGGATCTGGGCTCAGCTGGATGTGGATCCAGTCCTGTATCTCTGTCCATGTGAGTTCAGGTACATCTCTTTTTCGTTATTTGGAAATAGGGAAAATATCTATCCTATATATTGTTTGGGGGGCTTTGAGATTTACATAGAAGTTGCTTAGCATCAAGCTATCATATGCTAAGCCCATAAAAGTTATGAGTGATTAGAACAGCATACGTTAAAGAGTTTAATGAGGCTTCTGGAAAAGTACCTTAGAATGTCATTGCAGCAGTACTGGACAATCAGATTATAAAAGGGTTAAATAAGAAAAAAAAAGCTGATTAACAAATCTATATAAGCCTAGTGAGAAGATCAGGGTAGTGCTTCTACTCTAGAAGCACCTCCCACATGAAGCAGCTCTGGGCATAAAGAACACAAAGTTATGAAACCCTTAGCACAATTACTAGAACACTATAAAAACTCAAACATAAGCTACTGCCAGCTACATTCAAAAATCAAATAACTGGAAGACAGCAAGGGGGCTAAACAAGAAATTCACCAAAGATCCTGGATGCTCTTCCCCTCTTTGGCATTTTTCCAATTCCTCAGTTCTCATCTCTCTTTTAAAGACAGCAGCATTAAAAAAAAAAGTCATCTTGGCCTATCTGCTCCCTCTATAGAAAATAGCACATCAAAGCCCTTCTCTCTGGGCAACATCTTAGCAGGGTTCCACTAAGGTAAAACCAGGAGAACCACCCACAGGCCTAGAAAGCCCAGGACGCAATCTGTCAGCATCCCTTCTCGTTTCTGTGCTGACAATGCCAGTCTCTCTAACATCCTCAAACCTTCAAAACAGCTGTTTGGAAAACAGAGGGCCATACTGATATCAGCAACAGGAAAAAGAATACATTGTGTCTTTTCCTGTCTTCTTTTTGTAGCTACTCTGGGAGCAGTGAGAGATATTTAGTATCTTTGCCTATTTAGCAGGATGTTACTGAGAACTTCACTGGTATCTGAGAACTATGCCCAAGACTCACATGGAGTCAACAAGAAATCACCATGAAGAGGAAAGAGATGCCTCCCCAGGTCAGGGTTCACCTGGAGGTGAATCTACCCAACTACCACCAACTGCCAGGCTGATGATGGATGAAAGGTAATTGCGTTTTTATGGGAAATGCAGTTCTCACATATTTTTTTCTTCCCTCCCTGAACTAAAATCTTAACTTAAGTAAGATGATTACTCCTCCATAATCACTCATGGAGAAAACATCTGCTTCTCATTCCCTGACTAAATGCTTTTTGGGTTAGTAAACCACAATCCCCACCCCACCCCAATGTTCACCCACAGTCATCATAGTAAGACTTCCTAAAGAGTCTTACTGGAATATGTCCCTGGAACATGGAGAAGTTTGTAGGCAAACTTACTGGTGCTTACTTCTAAGCTATAAATATTGAAAGTTTCATGTCAGTTATAGCAGTCTGTCGCAGTAGAGCTTAAAGAGGTCAAGAAGATGAAAGGATGAGGCAGTTCTGCATAGACTGAGGAGTTAACTCCCGTCCTTCTGTAAGGGGTTTGGAATGAGAGGAGAAAAGTGTCCATAAGCAGCTAGTCAGGTGTGCCCTAGTTGAAAAGTCACGGTGAGCCTGTGACAGAGCTCAAAGTCAACTCAGCTGTCCTATCTGAGGGTCTTTGGAGGAAGAGGGGCCAAGACAGATCACATGCCATGTAAAGGGACATCACCATCTCACCAGCGCCCAGAGCGGACTGAAGCACAAGAAGATTGGTGTGCCTTCCACTCGGATTGTGAGGCCTAAAAAAGTTTCCACATCTCCCACCCACACTTAGGTTCCTTCCTAGCTCCCAAATGAAACAAACACTTAGCAGCCTTGATTTCAAGTACCTCCCAAGTCACAAGTCTAGTCCATTAAGAGTGAGGGGCACTTGAAATCAGTTTCAAGGAAAAATGTACATCCTCCTGAACTAAGTTTTAATAAAAGAAGTGAAAGTTGTAAAATATGCCCAGGTTGTAGTTAAGTTAGGGGTTTAGGTTTTTGATATAATATGGGTAGAAGCAGTTGTGGCGATGGAAAACACCATGACATGTTCATTGTTCAAACAACCCAGGATCTCCCATCGAAGAAAGTCAAAACAAGCCAACAACCAAACTGAAGTACACAACCTGGAGGGTGGGGGGAATGGGACAGGGTGGGAACAGTCAGGGAGGGGGGGTGAACCCCAGAGATCACAGAGATGTGAAATTTATATATAAATAAACTTTTTAAAAAATAAAACAAGGATCAAGGTCACTACAAGAGAATTCCTTTGATTTTTCCCTTCATGATTTTCACTGACCTTAACTTTCATTTTGGCAGAGATTGAGAGAGAGAAAAATCTAGAATTCTCCAGAAGTCACAATGAACTTGGGTATAAAAAATTACAGAATTACAGAATTCACAATTCAGAAAAATAAAAATATAAAATTACAGAATCCAGCCTTGAATTTTAAGATGAGGTGACTACATAGTCTAGTATTAGTTAAAGCCTGTATCTTCAATTTGTGTGGTTTTTAAAGTTGACACCGGCACACCCACAAAAGAGCGCTTCGCCGCGCTCACTCATATCCTTCACCAACGAAGAGTGTCTCCTCTTGCTGCCACAGATGAAGGCTTTCCAGTGAAAGACCACAGGAACAGCTGCCCGATGAAATCTGCAGAACTCCTGTTTAGTTTATGTGACCCGCAGCCAAGACCAGGGCTCCCTGGTGAAAGGATCTGGTTAGAAACAAGGCACACGCCCTCCCAGGCTGAGCTCACCCAGCTGGACACCCACCCATGGGAGCTTGGTCTGAAGACGCGGACATCTCCACCTTCTCCTGGGCACTATTTTCTTTTACTGTTTCATGAGTTTGCCCTCAAAAATGGAGACAGTATTTTTAGAAACTACAACAATAACTCCAGAAGTTTACAACATAAGATTTCGAGGTTCATCTCTTCTAAATTGAATGACATTCGGGAAGTTCTAATGGGGGAGCCAGAGCCAGGGCATCTTGTTTCACAGCCCCATTTGAGCCAAGGGAATCCAAGCTCATGAGGATACAGTATGTCTGGAAGAGGCAAGGGTTCAATGCCATTGGTGTCCAGTAGCATGCAGGCACTGAGAGAGTCCAGATGACTCTTCCTCACTGACAAAGAGACCTACTGTCTGCCAGAGCATAGTCACAGGGAGGACATTTTTTTTTTTTTTTTTTTTGGCCAGGAGGTTGATTTTCATCAGGGTTGCAACTTCAGCAGAAATAAGCTACTTCCTATTCAGAAATGTAAAAAAAAACTAAGTAGTTCTTTAAGTAGTTCTTTAAGATTAGAATTACCATATGACTACACATTTCATATCTTCTAAACTTAAAGGGAGATAAGCAATAAAATATGGTCTCTATATAATTAGTTTGAACTTTATTTTATGGATATATATATATATATATATACACAAATTTATAATTTCATGTGCTCAATAAGCCACCGCTGCCTTGTGTCTGCTTGTCCTGGTCTACATGAACTATATTAATTAGATATTGCCCTGTCAAAGGATTTAAAAGCATCTTCTCTATTTGGTGCAGCTCTTCTGACCGCTGTACCCAGTATCTTGTCCTGAACTTGTATAACAAAAATGTGGCAACCTTAGACCACATCAAAGAGATGGAATTTTAGAAGTGATTCAGGCCATCAGAAACTCAGAGTTAACTTCTACGTTGTCCTAATGCCACACCCAGCACTTCCTCCTTGGCTTGTGTGGAAATTTGGGTATAATGATAAGTAAGTGGGTGTTTTTTCTCCCAGGGTCCTGACACAGAGCACCTTAAATCCTCAGACTTTGGTTTTGTATGCTAAGTAAAGGACTCATAGAATGGAAAAGGTCTATAGTTTCTGGATGAAGAATGATCATCAGATTGAGGAGAGATACTGGAGATTGAGTTCAAGCACCAAAGAACAATAAATTAATTATTTGTGCAATAGAATGAAATCCCTAATGATAAAATTTAGGGAGCTTCTGGGGAGATGGACACATCAATGAGCTGGGACAGTGACCTGCTGGGCAGGGAATGGAAGTTCAATGCCTTCCCTGCCCCCCTACCCTGTTCTAAGAGACACTTCCATTTGTGTATTTCGGAGATGGATCATTTACAACATACAGGAAATCGTAAGCACTTGACTGAGCTCTGTAAGTCCTTCTAGAAAATGACTGAACCTGAGAGGAACTGCTACTTGGAGGCCCATGAGGCAGATGTGAGGGTAGCCTGAGCTCTCTCAGCTACCATTTGTAGCTGGTATCTGAAGTAAGAGCTATGTTGTGAAACTGACCCCTTGTTATTCACGCCAACTATGGGTCATGTCAGAATTGAACAGAACTGTTGAACACCCAGCTAGCGCCCCCTAAATGGAGAATATATTGTTTGTGGAGAAAAACATAGCATTTGGTACTTATCTACTAAAGAGATAGTTGACTGAGTGATAAGTAAAATCAAATATATGCCCTTCCAGAATTTAAGTTTCAGGTTCTGAAAAATCAAGCAAATTTCTGTTTTCCCCCCACGTTTTCACTTTGACACTCTGCTGTACTTTACAGATATTTGCACAGTGGATACTCTGTGAAGAGCAGTTGAATGGGGGGGGGGGGAAGTAATTCTAAAGAAGGACAAAGTAAAATGCTTACTCATTGCCAAAAGGGTGATTCTAGAAATGACAAGTGCTGTTTGTCTTATTAGGCTGTCCATCTTCAGCAGCATAATGCTTGCCAAACAAATCCAGCACTTCTGAGCACAAGGTAAGATTGCACTCCCCAATTATCAGTACTACACAAAACCGGAGATATTAGCAATGGATGGGAAAGTATAGGTCATCAATTTCAATTTTCCACAGGCCAAAACTTTTCCACTGAGAATGTTCTAATCATGTAACACTCGCAGTTGATCTGTTCTACTCACTGTGCTATTTAGTGCCCTCTGGGCCAAAGCATTAGGGACAACATTCAGCTCACCACCTCAGGGTACCAGTCCTGTCACTAGATGGTGACTGCTTCCTTGGCCTGGGAGAACAGCCTGGGAGGGCACACCAGAGATGAAGTTGCAGTGAGTGACAGATAACCTGCACTGAGTAAGTCATTATAGACTACCTTAGCCTAGCCTAACTGATAGAGAAAATCTCGCCTTCTATATTCTATCATTTCAGTGTAGAATGCTATGCTGTGAATAAGACCGCACACTGCCACTTCCAGAGAATGGCATGCATACAAACTAAGTAAATTAGATGATGAATATAGAGCACTTAGCATATCGTGACTAAAATATAAGTGCCTAACAAAATTAGCTATTATTATCATTATTATTAATAGAGCTCATTTGAAAGCTCCAAATTAAAATTATGTAACATATCAGCTGATAAAAAAGCTACATTTTTATAGAGATGCTAATGACCATCATAGTTACAAGGTCAAAAATTGTATTTTCTTGCCCACACATATGTCACCTTGAACGAGTCACTTAACCTCACTCACATTCATTTGCTCAACTGTAAAATACATGCATTAGAAAAAACCCCTGTGCAAATGAAATGAGATGCAGAAGCAATAAGCCCCCAAACCTTAGTTTATTATGATGAAAATAGAAGAACAAAATTTTCACCTAAATCCAGATCTTCTCTAAACTGGTCATATCAATTCATCTTCTTCTTTTGGAAAATAATATTAAAACTAATTGCCAGTATGAAGGTAAACTGACACATGATTTATAGGAAGTAACTTAGTGTTTTAGTGCCACATTTCAACAGCTGTATTCCAAAATGTTTGTGTTGTTAGAAATGGAAGAAAGGTAACCCTGCTTCCAGAAAATTGGCCAATTATCAGTAGTACACAGAATCATAGCTATTAGCACTGGATATAAAGGTATAGGTCACCTACCTCGATTTTCCTTAGGCAAAATTTTTAATGGAAAATGCATTAATCATGTAACACTAAGAATTGATTTCACTGTGAAACCAGCATCTCTCATAACAGATGCTGAGAACACTACATTTTTTTTTTTTAATTTTAATAAGAGTCTGTCAACTCTATTTGGAATTACATGTTTTTTCCTGGTGGAAATTATATGTATTCATGTCCCCAATTTTATATTAAGTATTCTCCCATAAAACTAAAATCATCCAGAATCTCTAATGATGACTTATTTGTGACAGAGTTGATGGGGAGTAGAGCAGGCTGATGAGGGCCAGAGCCCACAGACCCAGGCCTGGGCGAGGGCCAGCCACTCCATCGCTCTGCCTATGCAAACCACCCAGGAATCCCCTGGACTGGACAGAGAGATGGTGGGTAGGTGCAGCTTACAGCAGGCGAGGATGTTCATCTGAGGACTGCTCCAGCGACCCGAGGAAAAGCATGTGCAAAACTTACCAACTTAGCTTCCACCGTAATTCTCAAGATCCCTTCACACATAATTAATGCAGTCACAAAATTCCCACTTCCAGTCTTCCTGGTGCTCACACAGCTTTCTCTGCCTGTAGACTTTCTCCTTCTAACCCTCTTCCTACTCCCTGTCTGCAACTTTTTGATGTTTGTTGATAAGACCATTCTATTTTTTAATTGGAAATTTTGAAATATTATCACAATAAATAGCTCATCCTCTGATATTGTCTGTGAACCTCAGGTCCCTTTTTTGAAGCTGTTTATTTAACTTTCATTTATCGAGCTTTATTGCTCAAGATCTAGCTTGTAATAGCTTTTTAATTCCCATTTGCTTTTCTCTAAGCTCAACTTAGAATTTTCACTTTCTTATCTTAGCTGAACTACCATGTCTCTCTTCTTCATTTTTGTTGACCAGTATCTGTCCTATCTTTCTTCAGCTCTCTCTCCCCAAGTTGTCCAGTCATATCATCTTTCTCAGTGGAGCCCGCTACCATTCCACAGCCAGGGGTCAGACTCTTAAAGTCGTCCCTTTGTCTCTATCCAGATCACTTACAAGCAAGCTTGGAGCCTAACATTCCACATGAGCTGAAGATGCTAGACACAAAGACTGAAGCCAGAATGGTGTGAGGATAACCTGGGTGACAGAGCCCAGCACAAGGGAAAGTGAAGGGGTACCTGACATAGAGGACATGGTGACTCCAGGCACCACTCCAACATCCAACTCAAAAGGCTAAACATGAATGAAGAAAAACAAAACTAAGTTCTACACAGAAAGTGGAAGCCAGGAAGGAATGTGACTCAGCCCACTTCTGAAGGGAGGAACACGTGTGGGCTCAGCACTTCATATTACAGCTATAGTCAAATTCTTTTCCCCCCAAAGAACCTCAGACACTTTGCTTTTTCCCTAAGATCTCTGTTCTGTTTTCAAGCACACAGTCTATTTTCACAGTCATCAACTTTTTTTTTTCCAGGAATAGTTGTGTATCTCATCACTCCCTTTATTCAGAATTGACTAGAATTTAGCTTTCAGGATTCTTTAGAGATATATAAGCCAGCACATTTTCTTCTCCTGCTCTTTAAAAAAAAATTGCAGAATCATCTGTCCAGAAAACATTCAGGTAGTTTAAGACAGCTATTACTTTGAGACTTTGCTCCTAGACTGACTGGAATTAGGAAAACATCTCCTATAAAAAACATCCAGCCAAGTGAGGTAGTTGTTCTTGGGCTTGTATTTTCGTACTCCAGCCCTTGGACTTTGGATTTGCAAGTGATCTTCCTCTTGTACTTCATATATGACTTCTTCCTCTGCCTTATCCACTGCCTTTGACCATGGGATGGTCCTTCTGGTCAGCCCCAGACCCATCGCTCCAAAGTGTGAGGTCATTAGCAGCACTCACATACCTCTTCCCCATACTGCTCAATACCGTGAGCTGCCTAGGATCAACTCTCTTGGGTGTCTATACAGTTTAGACCAAATGAATGACTTTGCTTGAGAATTTCTGATACAGTCCTCTATACTTTATTATACCATGATCTCCATACTAATTGAAAACGATGGTATAAATGTTTTTTATCATAATTCCCTTTAAAATTGTGATTACTTACTCCATTAATCAAATGTTCCCACAGATCTTTCCCAACTTACTGAAATGCTATGAATTTGATGATGTCCCTATGAAAACCCATATGTTGAGGTTCTTACCCTCAACACTTTGGAGTGTGAGCATAGTATGAGTAAGGGTCCATAGAGAGATGGTTAAATTTCATCAGAAGCAGGCCATTATAGTGGGCTCTCTTCCAATATAGCTGATGTCCTCCTAAGAACATTTGGACACAGACACAGACAAGGGGGAGACAATTTGAAGAGACAGGGAGAAGACAGTCACAGACATGCCTAAGAGAGAAGCCTGGAGTGCATCCTTCCCTCATGGGGCCCAGAAGAAACTGACTCTGCCAGAACTTTCACCTCAGCTTCTCAGCCTCCAGAACTGTGAAAAAGTTCTCCACAACCACTGCCATTGCTCAAGGCTCTCAAGGGATGATGCTACATGATGGTAGCTCTGGAAAATACAGAGTCCACATAGAGTGAACCCAAACTCACCATTCCTGCCTCGCTAAATACGATCTAGCCTTCCCCACAGCTCCGCTCTCATCTGCTCTCAAACTCTCCACAGCTCCACTCTCCCCTCCTCTCAAGCTCCCTGAAGTTGTATCTTCCAATCAGAAAGATTTCCTCTAATAAAACAAGACTTTTGTTGGTCCTCCACAACCATGGTCTTGCCTGTGGTGGGTTCAGAGTTATTCAGGTCTTAGCTCGAAAGGCCTCACTTCCAAAATGTCTTCCTTGTCTTTCTACCTGGTGCAGAAATTCAGTATCTACTTTTTTGCTTTACTATCTTCATAACATTTTTAAATCATAGAAGCCATTTACACCAATAGTAAGTTAACTCCACTGTGCAGGGAGGCAGATATTATCAGGCTGGCAGTACAGCCCAAATTCACACTGTAGGGTTGTTCATAGCAGCTCCCTTCACTGCCAAACCCATCTGGGTTTGGACAATGAATTAGATAAGTTAATCCAAAAGGTCATTAGAAGGTGTGAGCTATTTTGCACACTAGTTGACATGTTCTGGACCGAAGGACTGAAGACCTGACCTGAAGTTCTACCCATTCCCAAGTGTGAACTCATTCTTCAAGAAACTGCACAAGGAATCTGTTCTGGTTAAATTATTCCTTCAAGGAGAACCCAATTTCTTTATTGATCTTATTTATTTTCCATTAGACCATGGGCTCCCTAGAAGCAAGAATTCAGTCTCACTTACATTTATATGAGTAACATGACTGGTGGACAAGAAATGCTACTAAGCGGAAAGCCAAATGGTATCTCTTCTAACTCTCTCTTGATGACTCTTCCCAAGTCATGATTTTTTCAGTAAGATTTGGGGAAAGGTAGCTCATTCTTTCACTGGGTCATAAAATATATTAGACAGCAGAGCTGGTAAGCCATGCTATCTGAGACTCTCCAACTGAAAACCCTGCCCTTGACTTTGCTTGTATGGTACGTTTATCCCAACATCTCTAAGTCACCCTTTAGCATCTCCTCGATGAGAAAGTGATCTCTGTAGAGTTTCAGGATTTCACTCCAAAACCTGCTCTCAGGCAAGCATCTCTCTCTAATATTCCCTTTCTCATCAATTGCATCATCACTGTTTACATCTTCGACAATGTGGGTATTTCTCCTCTATTCGCCTACTCTGCACTAACTATCACCATTTATTCTTCAATCAAGTGGAACAGAGGGAGAAACCAAATTGAGGAAATTTTCCCCTTCAATGTTCTTTCTTTTTTCTTATCTTGTGTGTAACCACTTCCAAATGTGGTTCGTGATCAGCCCATTGCCCAAGACTCTTAGAAATGAGGCAGGGCCTACCCTACCATGGGGAAGAATGTTCTGATCAGGGAAACTACAGGCTTAAAGGCCCCAAAGTAGAAACACATAACCATGATTGGCTGTTAAAATAGCAGCAAGAATTAGGGTATAGTGATAGTAAGAAATGGTCGCCATACCGGGCTCTCTGGTGGACAAGGATGTGACCTTCTTCTCATCCTATCTTGTACTTTCCACAAATGACCCAAAGACAGGCAACATGACAAAACAACAAGGGTCAAGGCCGGTGAGTCTATAAGCTCAGGTGCCATGAGTTTCTATTGCATTTATTGCTGCCAACTGCCTTGCTCCGCCTCTGAACTATTGATGTTGGGCTGATGATTCTTTGCTGTGGTGACTACTGGCCCTGGAACAGTATGCTGGCCTTCACCTGGAGATGCTGGTAACAACCCTCCCCTGCTGCAACCATCAAAAGCATCTCCAGACATGGCCAAGCACAACCACAAGGCACAATTACCCCTGGTTGAGACCCCCTGCCCTGGAGCAGGGTCAGAGTCTGTTGTGGAGGCTTGAATATCCTGACAGGTCACCTCACCTCTCTGACCCATGGTTTCACCTGCAGAATCGTCCCTCTGCCATCTTGTGTGATGATGCATGAAGAGTCTGGTGTTGGTGAGCTCGCGCTAAGTGGAAGCATTACCATATGTGTAAGTGGAGACATCACTAGATGTCTCTGAGGTCAACCCCACACACCCAGGCATGACTTGAGGTCTAATGATCATTCACAAGATACGGGATGCACATTTTTGTCCAAATAGCATTTCCTTTCAAGTCTAGTATCAAATTGGGCAACTGGACAAATGCTTCCATTATCATCTATTGTTTTATGCATTAATCACATGCCCCAGAGGTCCTAAAGTCATATATACCTGGCATAAAACTTCTTCTATGATGCCAGTAAGTCACTATTTTTAAGAAGGTTAAAATGCAAGATGCTTGAAAAAAAAAAAAAAACAGAAATCACTTTCTATATAAGTTAGAAACTCCAGTCTCATTGGAAAAAAAAACATGTTAAATTTTGTTTAGTTCATGCGAGCTCAACATTTCAGGAAGTGGGAAACAGGCCACTGGTCAGATAACCCTGTATCCGGTTTTGTGCTGTGCAAGACTAGGTTTGTAGCGTCATGGTTTCTGCCCTCAGAAAACAGAGTATCATAAAGAACAATTCTCCCTGGGAGGTGTGCCCAGGTCCATTTCCCAGATGTGCAAATCCAAGGAATTCAAGTGATTTGCTCCCCGTCATGGACACACTCTGGGCTTCTTTTAGGAAATCCAATATTGAAAATTAGTGGAAATTAATAGGAAATGAGAAATCATTTCACTTATGAAACTGAAGTCAACTGTGGGACAAGAGCAGAGAAAAGAAAGACCCCTGTTATACAAAGTGCCAAAAAAGGGCAGGGAAGTTGGGGGAGGCAACAAGGCTCAGCATCCCCAGGGAAGTCAGACTGAGCTGAGAATGGAGCGAGGAGTAAGCCTGTAAAGCAGGAGGGGAGAACCAGAACCTCGTTCCTGAAGAAGAAACAGGATATACAGTCACCACTGGGGGAGAGGTGCCATAACACAAGTAGTTGTGGAACTGTACGTTTCTGGAACAAAAACGTCAAGATGGGCAGTGTAGGGTTGACTCTGGACTCAGGGAAGATCGAGAAGAGCTTTGTACATCAGTCAAAGATAATATATTTCATGCTATAATCGATGGGAAATCATCAAAGTAGTTTGGATGACATGTATTGAGGAGATAATGCTTTAGAATTAGATGCTAGCTTGATTTGTTTTAGCATTAGAACTTCTCCCTCTCCATCTTCTTCCTCTTCCTTGTCCCTTCTCTTTCTGTTTTCCCTCCTCCTCCTTCTCTACTCCTTTAAATCCTTCCAAGAAAACACTAAATATTTTCAAAAACGTTCTATTTTAAGTAACGTTGTAAAATGCAGGTCATAGCATACATGTTTCTGTAACACAGAAAAGTGAAAGTTACATAAATATAGAAAGCATATAAGTATTTAAGAGGTGACCCAAAACGCTGCAATTGAAAATAAGATCTTAGTGTCATATAGGAAAAGACTCCTTTCCTGGATGAAGACTTGACCGCACACAGTGAGGTTTAGCAATATATGGCCACCAGGGGGCGCCCGAGTGTGGGATTCTGCAAGAGGCCTCCTTCCGTAGCTCGTCTGAGGCCAGCAGACAGAATTCTTTTGCAAATCCCTTTACCTGCTTGTCTATTTTGATCAAAATACTTCAGTTCACAGAAATAATTCAGCTGGTGCCAGAGTCTATTTAACACACCGCAAGGTGGGTTGTTACAGACACCAGGCCTTCGAGTTGGAATCAAATCTTCAGTTCCTATTTCTAGCCACCTGAGAATGAAACAACCTTCAAATAAGCTTCTAGTAAGATGGGTTGCTGGTTGGGCTCACATCTCACCTCCACTCTGAACGGTGGAGAGGAATATGCGCAAAGGGAAGGAAAAAGATGTTTGCTAGGGGAAGGGAATTCCCACCTCAGATTTTAATAGTTGAAGGAGGAATTGGATGGAGATGGACTGGAGATCAACAACCTACTAGCCAATCAGGGAGCCTCCAGAAAACCAGGCCGGGGTAGAGGTGCTCCTCTCTGGTTCACCCCAGACCCCTCTAAGGCAAGGAAAGAGGGGGCCCCAGGTCCCAGATCCCTTTCTAGTTTGGAGAGAGAGGCCTGAGGGAGTGTGGGACTATGCATGGTTATCATTAAGTAGGATGGATTGCGGTGAACTGCCATTTTGGTGGAGACCATCCTGTTCATTCTTCAAATGGTGACACTTCACCCGGGTCCCACAGTTGACTTTGGTTTCATAAGTGAAATGATTTCTCATTTCCTATTAATTGCCACTAATTTTCAATATTGGATTTCCTAAAAGAAGCCCAGAGTGTGTCCATGGCGGGGAGCAAATCACTTCAATCTTGGATTTGCACATCTGGGAAATGGAGCTGGGCATACCTCCCTCTTTATGATACTCTGTTCCAGGTTTTCTGGGTAGCCTGGAATGTTCCAGGCTTTCTGGGTAGCCTGGAAAACAGGAAAATGGACAGGATTTCAAAGCAAAGTAGCACTTCAAGTTCCTATTTAGAGGCTCCAGCTCTGAACCAGATCATGTAGTAGTGATAATCACTTAGAGAAGAAAAGGGGGTGAGCTGGATGACAGTGACCACAGTGTTGCATCCACACATGTCATCATGTTCCACCCACCGGAAACCCACATCATGTTATAAACCATAGTTATGTCAATAACAGTTAAAAATACATTTGGGAAAAGCAGAAAGGAAAGTACATGCTGTCTTGAAAGGAAGGTGAACCTCTTCAGAGCTAAGAGGGCAGACCCAAAGCAGAGGGTGGGCTTGAGCAGCCAAGGCCCCAGGGGCAGCATTGGCATAGGTTTCAGCCTTAGGCTTTGTGGCTGCTGATATCTCAGCCACAGTCCGAGAACCCACTTTGCTGGTTTTCTTATTTTAATTAATTTTACTTTTAATTGATTCCATATATATATATATGGAATCAATTATATATGTATATATATCTATATATATACATATATAGATATATGTTTTCTATTGTTGTCTACTCCGAAGTTTTCCCACCACCCTGTCACCTGTGAACCATCAGCTTAATCTCTTGTGCCCATCCTTCTCCCATTTTACCCCTATCCTCTCTCTTGCTCTATGCTTCAGTTCTGCTGACAGTATTCAATTTTCCTTGTGCTTTTGGTTATTTGCTTTGAATCCCAGGGTCCTCATCTGCAAGAGTGGCAATGGCAAGAGGGTGTGGGGTCTCTATGATGAGACTATATAAGAACATTTAGAGAAATAAGGAAGGGGACTGGCAGAGACTGTTCAGAAATGCTTATGTCAGTTATTGTAGTTTCAGATGGAAGAAGACTAAGTTCTTCAGCAATTAGGCTGGAGGAAATGAAAGTAAAAACAGATGACAATTATTGAGGAAATGATGATTCTAGGTTGGTTTCCCACTGCTCTTAAAGACAGGAGGGAAGGAAAAAATAAATGTGAATACAAGAGACTAAAGAACAAAAGTTCCATCTCGTTTCATTTGAAGGAATGATGGCACATCTTTAAACATGAAAAATTAAAGGTCTATACTCCTAAATAAAGAGAAAGGCAAGACATTTTCTTTTCAAAATAAAACTTAGAAAATTGGTTCCTTTATAGGAACATTTCAGAGTTTTTAACTTTAGGTTCACAAAAGTGATTGTACTGAGCAGTATGCATTTATATGACATGCAAAATGGTACTTCATCAGCTAAAATGTTCCTTTTTTCTCATCAACATCACCACACTGCATCAGTTCTGTAAAGATTGTATATTACCTGAAATTGATGGGTATCCATTAAGTATAATAACCTTTCAGTCTTCAATGACAATCTATCAAACACTAGAAAGGCTGCAAAATTGTACAAGAAGAATGGTGGCTGGACAGTGGGGCGCCCTTTGCCTCTGGAGCCCACACAAACAGACCAACACATTCTAGTGAATTTCTACCATGTGCCCAAGTGGCATTTGGCACACTTCCCATCTGATGAATGTGACACAGAGGTAAGTGAAACCTTCCCAGGTGAAACAATCAAGAGCATGCAGGAAACAATTCTTCCACTTAGGGTTGGGGATCACCTGGGGACCCCCAGGATCCCCATCATATGTGGCAGGTTCCCTTCTACTTGCCCATTTATTGCAAAGTGCACAGCCATTTGAAGTTTCAGCATTCTTTCCCCTTCTACTAGTCTGCTCTACCTCTCAACATCCTGTCTCTTTGCTCTGTTTCTTGCCACTCTGGTTTCCCAAAGCAAAGATAGAAATTGCTGGTCACTTTCTGTCTTCCTACACCACCAAATCTGCTT
This sequence comes from Uropsilus gracilis, assembly GCA_004024945.1. Classification (NCBI taxonomy): domain Eukaryota; kingdom Metazoa; phylum Chordata; class Mammalia; order Eulipotyphla; family Talpidae; genus Uropsilus; species Uropsilus gracilis. Next base: position 83,267 of record PVHY01003024.1, read on the forward strand.
CCTCTTGCCCTGAATCTCCAAATCTGCTCCCTCCTGACCCCGTACCTGCAAATTCCATCATATGCGGAAATTATATTTCCTAGAGAAGATCTCTGCCTTTCTCTGGTTCACAGCAGAGGGACAGTGCTCATTTAGATGCACTCTGTTCTCTCATACAAAGTCAGGTTTCTTTGGGCTGACAAGTGGTTCTGCCTTCTGCTGCCACAGCAGGAAACATGCTGAAAAACTAGAGCACAGAGCTGTTGAATCATCTCCAATTTAAAAAAAATCATTTCCAAACATTGCTATGATACCCACAATTGTTCTCAATATTATGGTCAGAAATGCACTAGACTGAAATGGGCCCCCAAAGCTTACCATAAATTAATAGGATAGACCATTGATGTTCTTTAAAATACAATCATCAGTGGAATTATTTCTAAACACTTAGAATATTAGGTGGGCCCAGTGAACTCAGAGGTGGATTCTAAGGAGAACTGAGATGGAAACTATAAATCTTCGGAATATACCTAGAGCATTATATACCAGTCATATCTATATGTGTTGTGTTCTCTCTCTCTCTCTCTCTCTCACACACACACACACGCACACACACACACACACACACACACCCCACAAAGACCCAGCTGTGCTCTAGTCAGCACAACTTGGAGATGTTTATACAACTCTGCTTAATGTAAACAGTTTCTGTCACCTTTCCTGGGCTGTGTCCTTGAAGATAAAATGTAATGACAAGTCCAGTACCATTCACAGCACCACGACTCCTGGGAAACTCATTGCTGTCAGTGTAGGGTCACTACGTTTGAGTCTTTCTTCAAGAGCCTTGTTTAAAATAAAGGCTACATGTCAACAGACAACTAGGGGCCCACCAAATGCTCTGTAATGAGTTTCTAGTCCTGATCAGGGCACCAGTCCACTTGGAGGCTCTCAAGAAGTTTTATTGCTAAGGAATTAGTAACCATGTCACCATCTGGTCACTGTCCCATTAGAAAACCCCATGGTCAGTTCATCTGTAAGTCTTTCCTCCTTTCATTGTCTTCAATGAAATTCCTCTCTCCCTCCTTCCCGCCCTCCTACTTCCCTCCCTCCTTTCCTCCCTCCTACTTCCTTCCCTCCCTCCCTCCCTCCCTCCCTCCCTCCCTCTCTCCTTTCCTTCCTTCCTACCTTTTAAGGGAAGGAGGGAGGGATGGAGATCAAGGAAGAAGGAGAGCAGGGAACCAGGAGCTCACAGGGACTCTGCACACACTGGGGGGGTCTGCCTGCTGCAGGCAGATATGTGTCCTGCCACTGGGAACTGACATAGTGAGATGACATGTGCTGGCTGCCGTGACTTTAAGTGAACTGGAGAAGCAGAAATTATTTTTAAAAGATTATTAACTATAAACACTATGTCATCCATTGAGTGCAAGGAAGTTGTTGAGGGTGAAACACAAACAATGAAGGAAACTACAGGTGTGAAATAGCCTGGGATTAGGTCAGTCCTCCTCCTTGCACCCTCACCTGCAACTAGGAAATACCTGACAGGCCCCGAGGAGGAAGCTCGGGCTGCAGTGAGTGGACCACACCATGTTGGAGAACTGGAGTACAGGTAAGGGGAAAATGCTGCCTTGGTGCAGAGAAAATGCAGTGGCCATGAGTATGGAGATGCCTTCATTCGCAGTGTCACAAGAACTCATCCCCAGATGGATCAGGGTCACCTCATTCTGCATCTCACTGGGTATTTTTCCAACATTTCCCAAAAGTGACCTTTCTTGCAACTGCATCTTCATCCTCTATGAGTCACTGACATATTTTCCAGCTATTTCAGAGGCCTCTGTTGCCAAAACCAGGTCATCAGTCCAAAGGAGTTACTGCTTTCTAACTACTTTCACCTTGATCAAACAGGCAATACTTGCCTTTGTTCTCATGCCATCTTAGCAGAAATACATCTTCACACATTCATCTGCATAGTTAAGCCTCAAGCATAAAATGCTGCCATAGAGATGTTTATTTTTCAGGGACTATCATTTTTTTATTAGGGGTGGCCCATCCTGGTATAAGAGAGTCTTTTACTTTATGAAAGTGAGTCTAGGGTTCAACATCATTTCGGTAAAGGGCCAGATGGCAAATATTTTCAGTTTTGTAGTCAGCCTGTCTTTCCCAATTATTCAACTATGCCATGGGGGTATGAAAACATCCATACACAATAAACATATAAGTGAATGTGTTCACTTATATGGCTGTGTTCAAATAAAGCTGTGTCTATAAAAACAGTTGACTGGATTTAGTCTGTACCATAGTTTGCCAAGCTCTGTTAAAAACCATGAATGCTTCCTCACTGCTTACCAAGTGAAATCTATTGACCTTATCTTACCCTAGTCAACCTGTCCAAACTACCCTCTTCCCAAAGTCTCCAGGCCCCCTGAATATGTAGTGCTTATCAACACTCCGCACAGTCTTCTATCTCAGTGCCTTCTACTCTTCCTAGAATGTTCTTTCTCCTTTTATCAATATCCTCAATTCTTCATACTTCTTCCAGGGGGTGTCTGCATGTACATCTACAGTTATCTCTATGCAAATTTTTTCCTTACTTATTATCAAACTCTGAAAGCTAGTAGTCAATCCTATTCACCTTTATTCACATAATAACTTCACCTTTATTAGCTTCACTATTAAGCATCTGCCATTGAACCCTGTGTATGGCTGTTGAACTGACTACACTAGAGAATACGTAAGCTCGAGGCTTTGCTTAAAGCACTAGAATCACAAAATACATAATAATTAATCACCATATTTACTTGATTACATATATTATTATCATTTACTGGTTGGAAGAGAGTTTATTGTGCTAAAACAAAGTAAGTTTGTAATCTCTAGTGGACAACAAATGTCCTGTTGAGACTTCACATAATTTTATGTTAATTAAAAGAAGATTACTAGGCAGTATCATGTAATCAACTGTATTCTGGAAGGCTCCTCAAAGGAAAGGAAGGAAACACTATCTGGATCACTTAAAACTAGACTAGAATTTTAACATTCTAAATGGAGGAAATTCATTTCTGAGGAAATTCAAAGTCTGAAATTGAGGAAAGCAAAAGTATATAGCATGTATCCTGGAGAGTTAGATGAAATGTGTCCAAAAAGTCCTGACAATTTTACCATTAAACCCTGCAATTCCACTGGAAATGGAGGGAGGGTAAATGGCATTGTTCCATTAGGGTCTAAAGGGCTTTTCAGCAGCTGAGGTAAATGATAATCAGCTCTTCAGGCCCTCATGACTCAGGGTTTCCCCCACCTGAACACTGAGAATCACAGCTATTTTAGCAGTGGGTTTTCACCTTCCTCATTCAATAGCCAGCCAAGCCTGGACTCCCTCTCCACTAACATGATGGATACACAAAGAGATTAGTCAATAGAGGGAGCACAATCTGGCTGAACCAGAGACTGACTAAAGATTGGTATCATAAAAAAAAAAGGAGTGATTTTTTAAGCAATAAACCAATTCATCCACCTGTTCTTGCAAAGCAGAGGATCAATTATGCCAACAAAAGAAGACACAATGTGAACTGCAAGGAGAGAGTGAGCCAGTGAATGAGCCCAGCCAGGCTGTGGATGGATTGGAACACACGGGCCGACCTGGGGAAGGAGAAAAATGATGCAAGTGCAGGGTGAAGAAAAGGAAGGTGGGTGGCCACGCAGGTGCCCATGGGCTGGACAAAGAGAAATAATCAGGCACAGGATTACATCCCTCCCAGAGAACTCTCTTATGATGCTGAACTGGTGGAGACACTGGAATTAGTATCAGAAGACGCCACCTGCACCACTTCAGCGCTCAGCCATCCTCCTGACTGCCAATAACAAAGCAAGCAGGAGCAGGCAGCAATGTTTTTCTTTGTCTTTATGCAGCTTCCTAAAGCCAGATTAATTTCAAAGCAGCTGTGTGACTCCCTATAAGCAAACCACACACACCACCTACACACACCACACACATGCACCATGCACCCACACCACATACACACACCACCCACACACATACCACACACATCACACACACAAGACTTCCTTATTGAAATCAGGTTGCATGTATCAGAGTAAATAACAGAAACTGTTATGCTGGGGTTCCAGCACTGACATCATTCTGAATGTTTAAAGTGTTTTTAATGGGGGAAAAATTGAAGACTATGAGGTCCTATTAGCTCAGTTCATTTGCTGAAATTATACTCATTGGGTATAAAAAGAAATAAAAGAGGAAAGAAAAGTAGTTTCTATCATACTCTGTCCTTGCTCAGAAACTTTCCCTGAGTCCCCACTGCCATCAGAACAGTGTTCAAATTCGTATGCATGTCACCAGGCACTTTACTGCCTGTCCTCAGCCAAGACTTCCAGCCACAGACAGCACACACACCAACCCAGACAGGTCAGCCTGAATGCACACTCTTCTCTTCACTTTGATTCTCATCCTTAGCCATTTCCATGGGTCAACATCTGCTTGACCATCAATATTCTATGCAAAAATCATGTCCTTCTTTGCAAATGTCCTGAGTAAAATGACCTCTAGCTCCTTTAGTGCATGAACATCATCCTGGGACCCAGCAGCTCTCATGCCCTGATGAGTGCCAGAAACTCCTGGCACAGGATTGCCTGAGCCCATCCATGGAATTCTCATTTCATGGACTGGGGCTTGAAGATCTGGATATGTATTTTTTTTTCTTGAGACTAGGTCATTGCCTGGGGTGGTCTAAAATTCATGGACTCAAGTGAGCTCTAGCCTCAGCCACCCAAGTAACCGGGATTACAGGCAAGCGTCACTGCTCCCGCTGGGATATCTATTAACAATGTAAGTGATGCCAACTCTTCAGAGCCAGAGACCGAACTTTGAAAACTACAACTAGAGTAACAATAAGCCTGTCTCAGTTCCCCACATACAGCTCCCTGGGCACAGAAATCCATGTATTTCCAACATGCATCAGTCTGCATTTATATTCAGTAGGTGTACCACCAAAATATGTCAGAGTAAATGTATGTGTTCATGTTGCTTCATGTATGTTTGTGTATATGTGTTGTATTTATTCAACAAACACTGCAGACACATACATTTGCCACGTGCCTATATAGTAAGATGATTTAAAGCACAAGCTAGTTTCTCGATCATCTCACACTTGGCAAGTGAAAGGGAAGGATGAATATGCTATGATCCATTTTGCAAATGTGTTCCTCAGAAGAGCACCATTAAAATTCAATATGAATCTCTCTTTGAAGAGTGTCCATCTGTGTTCATTTGTGCTAAATGCAAGGACTCTCTCCTGCTGCCTGAATACTCAGTTAACCCATGCTATCTACTGCCTCAGCTTCAAGGCAAAGTGTGAGATTCTCACTGTGGATGAACTGTCAGCTCTCTGACATTGCTGCAAACATCATTTACATCCCAGATACTCACTAGTCCTCCACAGATCAGCCCTACCTACAGCAGTGCTACAGAGAACAGAGAGGGCGTTATTGTGCCAGATAACTCCATCCAGAACTGGATCTTCCCAGTTCTAGAGCAGACCATGGGCAGCGTTTAAAGCTTCTGTCACCTCATTAGTAAACATGGACAGCATCATTGCTTCCTGATCATTACAAAGCCCGAGGGAGGAAATACATGGGAAATACTTACTGCAACAACCTAGCGATGCTCGAATCCCACCAGCAAACAGCAATCATTGATTTTAGGTTTTCAGCTTGTGAAACTAGATGCACTTGACATGAACGCCTTGGTCTCATCTCTAACACCATCAGCAAGGTTGGCAGAATGGCCCCCTCCTTTAAAATACTGGATATTGCCTGATCTGAGTCTGCACTGACCTAGGTCAAGTCTGTAAGCATGTTCTGCCTCACAAGCTAAGAAGAAATTCTGAAAATGCCAAGCCCACTTCCACTGTTGGTTTAGCTCCTGCCAGCAAGGAACGGCATGCCTCCTGCTTAAAGAACATTGTTTTATGGAAATTGGCATTTTCTTCACAAAACAGGAACTTCAATTGAAATGTTAACATCGGATGTTGGCATAAAATTAAAACGATAGGGAATAGTATGTGCTTCATTTGCAATTTTATTATTGTAAATATTACTGAGACTGGTCAGACAGTGAGATTTTCATAATTCAATGCTTCTGAACTGATTGTGCAGTAAAGACCACACTTCCCATAAGAAGTGAATTTTTATCTTAGGATTTTATCCCCAAATTCCACAGAACATCGAGTCTCATGTCATTTTACTCATCGTAAGATGAACTTGCTTTGTTAGATGCCTAGGGCTGTTGCAATATGTTACCACAAAGCTGGTCACTTATCGAAAGTTTATTCTCTTGATTCTGGAGTCCAAAAGTCTGAGAGGATGATGTCCTCAGGGCCCTGCAGGCCATAGAGGACTCTGGTCCTTCCCATGTGCCCCCTTGCTGGTCAGATTCCTATGGCTGCACCCTACGGCTCTGCCTCCATCTGCAAAGCACGTGACACTCTGTGTCTCAGCATGTTCTCTTCTGTCTCTTATAAAAATACTTTTCACTCATCTTAGGGAACCCCAGAAAATCCAGGATGATATCACCTAAACAGTCCTTTATTTAATCAAATCTGCCAAGATCGCTAATATGCTTGTTCCATATAAGGAAGGTCACATTCACATCTGGGAAACACATCTTTTCAAGGGGGCACCATTCAATCCCCTACAGTTGCACAGAGGGGTATGTGCATGCATGCGTGTGTGCATGCATGAGTGTGTGCATGTGTGTGTGTGACCTTTCTACTATAGACTCCTGAAGGTCAGGTATTTGTTTTCAGGGGCTATTTAAATGCGAGTTGAGTAAGTGAATGAACATATAATTTTAAAAAACCAAGAAAATTCCTGCATTGGCACACCCAATATTGGGAAAATATTCAGGAGAGGCAGAATCACCATCCCAAAATTCATCAAAGGGGTCAGTCACAGATGGCATCAGGAGCCAAGGGCAGTTGTTCAAGTCAAGCCATAGAGTAGAAAGGAGCTGGGATCACAGTCCTGGGTCCACATCACACTCCAAGCACAGGACTTGAGATAAGTTGGTCTCAGCAGACCCTGGGGGCACTTCCAGAAAGAGGGACCTGTGCGGGGTTCAGGTGTGTTCCCAATGAGGAAACAGATAATACAACTTTTAAACAATTTATCAGACACTAAGCTTCTTTATCCTCCTCTTTTGAAGATGATCTTTTATTTCTCAAATGAAATATCATGCAAACATAAATTGACCAAGTGAAAATCAGAGGCTAAATTAAAAAAAAAAATATCCTGCATCTTTGTGATTTAAATAACAAAATTACCATTCCAATCATGTTTCATTCACAGTTTTTCAGATCTTTTCATAAACGTGATGTCACTGACACAATCAATAGTCTTAGATGACTCAGAGATCACCACCACCTTACAGATAGGCAAGTAAGTGTTGAGCAATCAAGTTATTTGCCCAAGGTCACACAAGTCAAACAGGCAGAGAACCACTTAAAGGTTGGTTTTTAAGTCTGGTGTGTGTATTTGTTCCTGGTTTTTTTTTTTGTGTGTGTGTGTGTGTGTGTGTCTGAGAGAAAGAGAGACAGAGATAAGACAGAGACAGAACAGACAGACAGGGAGAGAGGAAAAGGAATAAGATTCTTCTCCCTGCTTATCTGCAAGTGTCTCAGGGCAAAGTGTTCGTAATTCTACTAGGTAGATGTCTGCCTTCTGGTGACTTGTTGTAGTGTTACATTAAAAAGCAATTTTAAAATCTGATTCAGAAAGATAGAATTTTCTTCACAAAATTATGCCTGAGAATAGCTTTAGAAAAACTTCCTGGCTTCCAATAAAGACCAATATAAGGGAAATTAGTCAGAAGTGGGAAGGAAGTCAGGAACAGTGAGCAAAGCTGTCACATGGCTTGGAAACACTACGTGTTCAAAGAAGAAAACTGTTACTTTTCCTGGAAATAAGAAAAAATATTGTTCTAAATTAAATGCTATGTACTAAATCAAAATACAACTGAGGAATTATTAAAACATCTTCTATTGTTCCCATGTTGATAATGATACAGACTACAAATTCCTGAGGAACACAAATTAAGTCTTATATTAGAAAACAGCTAACATCCACATTTTGTCATTCTGTCCTCAAAATGGATGCTGGACTTTCAGAATTCTGTAAGTTGCTCTCAATTTAGAATGTTTTTTTTTTTTTTCATTTTTAGGGGTTCACAGAAAATCTCTTTGGGGACATGCACTGTCCAACATCTGTCATTTTGTGTGGAGTCATGATTCCTTTGTTCCCCAATGTGCCCTAAGTCTCTTGATACTGCAAAGCTTGCAACAGAAAGCTAGATGAGGATGGTGGTATAGCAGCTGGGCGGCTTTGACACAAATGCTGCTGCGGAAATGTGCATGAGAGGAGTCTCTGAAGTATCTCTGAAACGAGCACTGGTCTTCTGTCCTCGGTCTGTGCACTTCACGATACCAAGGCAGGAATGCTGCAGGCCCTGCCCAGGTAACCTCACAATAAGGAGGACACACAGAGGCAATTTGTGCAGGAAGCCAGAGGGACGAGGAAGCACATCCAGCCTCCTGGCATTGCAGCTGCACAGCCTGACTCCAGGCAGAGATCCCAGAAACCCCAGCAGAAACCTGTTTCCAGTTCCCCAGGGACATAAAATATGAAGTAATCTCACTATCAGCACCTACACTACTCGCTCTGCCAGTGAGCTGGAATCAGCAAAAAGCTGCAAGCCCTCTCTTTGCTAGAAGCCATCTTTTTCACCTTTCCAGTCGCCACAGCAGACAGGAGCTCATTGTAAGCCTTGCGCTAAAATATCTTTTGCTCATATGAGTTTGTCATTTCTACAGAGACCTACTCATTTGTGGGTTGGGGTTGGGAAATCTGTGGTCTTAGAAATTAACTTTGAATCTAACGAGCACACTTGCACAGGATGAGACACCACCTAACAGAACACAATAGCACTGAGCCTTCTTGAGTCACTGGTCTTGAAAATATGCTCAAGCCTATGTATCTGATTTTCATAATAATACAATACATGAAATTTAAGAGATTTCTGGAAATCCTTCCTAAAGTAGCCGTCACCATCTGGGGTTCCTGAACCTTGGGCAAAAAAGCAGGGGCCCATACATTAGAGTCTTCACTGAGTTTCATGCCACACTTCAAGAAGGTTATTAGAATGGCTGAATAAATCTCTCTTTCCAGAAAATGAGGATTAAAATAACCTTCCACCCTCAACCGCCTAAACAAACTCATTAGCTGGCATGGCTGAGTGCACAGGTTTGGAATCAGCCTGATCTGGATCCAAATTCCTGGCCCTTTTCTGCAGTGTCTAACTTCAGGCAAATTGCTGAACTTATCTGAATGTAATTTTCCAGATCTCTCAATATGTTCAAAGAGACTTCACTGGCATGGCTGATGTGAGCAGTTTAAAGAAATAACATTGATGCCTATCTGGTACAGTTTCAATTATAAAGCTGCAAGTGCTAATAAAGTGGTCAATATCATCATCAGCATCACCAGTTTGGATACAAATAGGTTTAGGGCATATGAAATTCTATAGAGATATCAAGAGTCTTTTAGGAAAATTCCTTGAAACTAGGCAAATAAAATGAAACCGTCCCCATGCCTGAAGTGCCTGGTGTGCCATGGAGAGTTCAGGTAAGAGTACCTTTTAAAAGAAAGCATGATGGGGGAGTGGCTACTGCTATGTAGGGACTCCACTGGGGTCATTTACATGAGTTATGGCTTGGAGCTGAGTCTAAACTTCCAGGAGTGCTATGTCCAGCATATCCACACTGATGATGAATTCAAGATGGTTAAGTTCTTAATACTGTTACATAGTTCATGAAACTGATAATTTTGAAAACTTGCTAATATTTTAGGACATTTTTTTTCTTAATTCTGATTTTGATGTACCTTTCCCAAAATTAACTATATTTTTGACTACCCATCACTTATCAAAGTGTTTAGCAGAAAACAGACTCTACAAGTAATTGGACCATAGAAAAAGAAAGGGCTATATAAGGGAGTAAAGAAAGAAGTGAAACAGGAAGGGCTAAGAGAGAAGTGAAGAATCATGTGATGACTCAAGAAATATTTATTGTGTACTTAATACAGGCATCAGAAGTACACTGACAGTTGAAATTAGATTCTTGTTCTAAACAAACATGCAGCTCAGTGTTTTTCTTTATTTTTATATAATTTTTTTAAGTAGGAACCAAGAAATGAGAGGAAAGAGTAACAGTAATTCCACTGTGAATCTCTTGTAATGAAGTCTGACAGCGATCATTCACCGTCCACCAAGTATCTGGACTTCCCGCCATGGAGTTGAGTTGTTCAAGTAAGCAATGTCAGTCAGAGACTACATTTCTCAGCTTCTTTTGCAACTAGGTAGGACTTTGTGATTAATGACTGGTTCATGAGATGTGACATAAGTGATGTGTGTTACTCCCAGGTATGTGTTTTGGCTGAATTTTGACACTAAGAACTACCTCAAAATTCTATATTGAGGGGAGACTATCAGTTTGGTTCCTGTATGACTGTATAGAGCAGAGTCTCACTATAGTCTCTCTGATCTGAACTGTTAGGACCCCATCCATGTGAGTGAGAAAAACTAATACAAGAGCAAAACTTTTCTGTAGGGTTAATATTTTGAGATTTGGATGTTTGTTTGTATAGTTAATATTTCCTACAACTAATAAAAGTTATATATCTAGATTCAATTTTCAAATAGCTTGAGAGATCTCTTATGTGCATTAATAACAAGATCAAACTAAGTTCTCAAGATTCCTTGCTTTAAAACTAGATTTATGCCAAGTCAGCATCATAATATTTATGAACATATGCTGATAAATCCTTTATTAAATTGCCAATAACATCATAGAAAGTTGGAGAAACACAGTGGGCTGTTGCTAAAACCACATTTGGAAAAATCAAAGTAAGATCCTTTGATTTAGTAAAAATTATTTTAATGGGAGAGTAAAGTCATCATTATATATTAAATGCAGGTTGTTAAGTAGGTAAAACATTTCAAAAACACTTAAATTTAGCCTTAATGTGGATTTTGCTTTATGATTTTATAATCTTAAGTTGAAAAATATGACACTGTCTCCTTCATCTTTTTTGTTGTATTTTTCTATAACCAATCATTTCTTCTAAACAGCCATATTTACTGAAAGCTGTCTAGGAGTCAAAACCTGGCTATGAACCTTTCACATGTGATTTTATATTTATAAAATCTGAATACAGGAAACTTCATATTATGCCACAGGTTAACCTTCTAAGACATATACATAAAACCATCCCTGTTTTACAGATATGAATACTGGTATTGAGAAAGTCAAATAGCCCAATGAAGTTCACATATTTAGAAAGTAGAAGAACTGGAATTGGAAGTAGGTTGAGGCCAAAGTCCAAGGAAATCTCACCATGTCAGGTAAACTGAAGGATCCTATAATTAAATCATACCTAGAAATGCTATTAAGCTTACATCATGTTGAGCTAGAAGTAATTGATAATAGTAGCCAACATGAGGTGGCTATTTGTTTTGTGTCAGGCACTTTCCTAAATATTGTTTATTTATTTACTTGCTTGTTTGCTTATAATTTCTCGTGGCAATGGTAAGAATTTATCCCTTTTATATGGGAGAGGATGCTAGTTACTGGTAGAGCCAGAATTCAGAAAAAAACCTGTTTGGTGTTACATGTGTCCTCTCATTTTTAGCCACATCACTAATGGCAAAGGCATGTGAATCTATCTTTGATTAAAGAGAGTTAATGATAAATTGTGCTGCAGCAAACATCTGAGCACAGGTGTCCCTTTGTATCCACATATAGGTCTCTTTTGGGTAGACTCCCAAGAGAGCAATTGCACCAAACTGAAGAGCACAACTTTGAGCAGGAGGGAAAGGGAGGGGGATGGAGGGGAAGGGGGGTAAATCCTGGGGATTACAATGTTGTGAAATTTATATATAAATTTAGAAAATTATATAAAAAATAAAGAGAGTTAATGAGAATATAGACTAGTGAATCAGTAGCATTTGAATCAAGACAGAGATGGCATAAACTTATTATTTTTTCAGAAAGATGTAAGGTAACAGCAGAGTCAATTCCAGAATCTAGTATTAACAGGAAAATATAGCACTATAGATTAATGTGAAGAAGTAGATTGCCTTCATGACAAATCTAAACAGAAAATGGAGCGATCGCTCAGAATCATGAAGGGAAGCACCTGTGGAAACAGCTGTGAGTCTGGCCGCAAGCAAACGTTGGAAGGGTTAGAGCTGATGAGACAAGGGTGTGAATAAAATATCACAGCTCAGATAGCCACAAGACATTCTGCTGTCAGTACCTAACTCCCTACCTTGATATTCTCCCTTATCCTATTTTCCATATTTCAGGAGCAAAACTCAATTTGATTATTATTTCATATACAAAAACATTTGATGAATAAATTCTTACTAGTTATGAAAGACAATGAGTGGAAGAAAGTAGAAGTAGGTTTCAGATGGCACATAAAACAGAGATTTGTGTTAGAATACAAACAAGGTTTTATGAACAGTTAAAAATCATTAGAACAGGTATTCTTAAAATCACAACATCAAAACTAAATGAACTGAAGAAAAAAACAAGTCCAGTTTTTATTTTAAAGGAGGAAGTGACATTACACAAAAAGTTAATAAAACTAGCAATATTTAAATCATGGAATTATTCATCTGAATGACTCAGTGAAACTTGACCATTTCTAATCTAGCTTCTTTTACATAGGAAGTGCAAAGGACTAATCTCCCCAAACTATCATGGGGTGCACCATACACCTTTCATGCATTAAGAAACTCCCCCCCAGAAAGTTGTATCACTAAACAACTTCAACAAAAAGACTTTAACCAAAACTAAATTGAGACTAATGATTGTGGAATCAGCAAATTTGTTTTGGAGTAACAACTCTGCACATTTTGTGTGTATGTTAGACAAGACACTTGACTTCTTAATTCTCAGTTTAAATAAATATAGAGTGTAGCCCTAACAAATGCAGAAACCATATGGTTCAGTCTCATTCAAAAGTGCATTCCCATCACTAATAGAAATTTTAAAAATGATTATGCAGTTCAGTTACTGAAGGATATTAAAGGTAATCTAGTACACAGTCTAGATGAACACTCTTGTCTCCCCATTTCTCTTTATTTCCCTCCTACTTCTAACCTGCTGTGGTGCGTTGGCATTGTTGAGAAATCCCAGAAAGTGTCCTTTTTGCTCTGTCCACTTCACTTATCCATTCTCCCATTCACTTAACCATTATTTAGATTAATTAAGACTCTTCTAGCAAGAAAGAATCTCCTCCTCAGAAAAGATGGAAAGATGAGGGAAATGGGTGGGTGAATCAAGGGAGGGCATTTGTGAAAATGCCTACATTAATAATTTTTGTAACAGTGTATGAGAATCACAATGTTCATCTTGGAAGAGTTTTATGAATATTAAATAGAAACTATCTGTAAATTTCCTTTCCTGTGACCAGCACATATACCATATGTATGATAATGTATGTCTCTTATTATATAAAAGAAATAACTGTTTGGGCATCTATGTTTATTCTCTACCCTATCTTACCTTCCTTCTGGAAGTCCATCCTTATATATTGCATCAAGTCAGAGGCAGGAATACATGTCCTGCCTCAGGTCCTTAGGTTGGTAGCAAGACCATTTCTTCACTGAAATCTGCAGATCCTGCTGGGAAACTCTTCCTACATGCAGCCACATAGCCAGGACCCTGTCTTGGTTCTAGTCATTCATGTGCTCCTCTGCTCCCTTCAGGCCTATGAGTATTATCAGCTGAAAGGTGATTAACCCATTCTTACCCATATTGCTTTCTCTGAAAGGACATTTTCCCCACATCACGGTAAATGGTCAACTATTATCATATTATCCCCTTTGAGATGGAATCCCAGTTTTTCCACCAGGATCCTGACTAACACAAAGGGAAATCAGTTTGGGCACTTTCCATTCATGAATTTCTTGACCTAATACAGACATATAGCTTGTAAGCACCATAAGTCACATTCCTCTCCTTTTTAAAAATCAATTTGTATTGAGGTGATTATTTAATATTGTCTAACTTTCAGGTGCACAGATTTTAGTTCATCATCTGTATATATTACACCATGATTAGCCCAGTTCCCACCTATCATCATCCCACCAACTCTCCCAAGCCTCATATTTTTTGATTGTTAACACAACAGCCCTGAGGATGCCATGGCAGTGAAGAGGTGACATAGGTAAGTGTGTGAAGGACGGGGTTTGAGAAATGAAGAAGTGTCATGGAGAATTAAGCTACCCTGAGAGGAAAATGTGATGGTTCAGTGACTTCTGCTTTGCAGATAACAATATAAGCTATCTTGGTTTACATGATTGAAGAAAGTGTTTTCTTCACTCAAAATCACCTACCAGACAATATAATAACTGAGAAATTAATTTTGTATCATATTGGCTGGGTTTTTATCAGCATTGCAGTGTTTCTGATTTTTCAATTAAAATATATGTCCAGGAATTTCATTAAACAACTGAGCCTTGTTATGTTATGTTCTCTTGAAGGTTACTTGTGCCCTCTGGACTTTTTAATAAGTGAAGAAAAGTTAGTTTAAGTAAGAGAGCTATGGTTTTCAAAACTCATTATCAAGGAAAGTAGATCAATGTACTTTTGTATATTTATTTTTAACTGAGTAGGACATGCCCAATTACTTGCGATTATGAAAAATAATTTGAAGCAAATTTTGCTCAGCAGCTATTGGAGTTTTTTTAAAACCAAAAATTGATTTGCCTGACTTGCTCTCAATAGCCAAATTTAATCTTACTAATGAACAGTGACCAAACTGTTGGAATTAATAATAAATAGCAAAAGCAGTTAATTCCATTTTGACCTCCTTTACAAAGAAAGGTCTAAATGGTTAGTCTGTCAAAGCTAGTTTTGTAATTATTTCCTTGCTATTTTTTATTATTTGTAGGTTGCAGGCTCTGTGGGGTGGAACTATTTACTTCCATCCCTAGTGCTCAATATCATAGTACCCGGAACATCCATAACATACATTTAATTATGAACAGAACAAATGAATAAAGGATGGCTTTACCACTAATTAATCTCTGATCCTAAAGAATTTGATCATCCAGTTGAACAATAAAATTATAATTAAGTCTTTATTTGCTTTTACTATTTCTACATACCTATAGAACTGTATTTCATATGGATTTATAATAGTTCATTTATTCATTTGATCTAATATTTGTTGATCACATACCAGGGACAATTAGATGTACAGGTGTTTTCAGGTTTGTAGCAAGAGTGAAAAAAATAAAAACTATTGCTCTACAAGCCTGTTGTGTGGTGACGCACAGCTCTAATCCCAAGCTTAGGATGGGAGGTTGAGACTGGGAATCGCTTGAGTCCATGGGTTCGAGAACCGCTCAGGGCAACATAGCAAGACCTATTCTCAAAAATTAGCTGCTCATGGTGGTGCGTGCTTGTAATCCCAGCTACCTGGGAGGCTGAGGTGGGGATCGCTTGAGTTCGGGGTACCTTGGGCAACAAGAGTCTGCATTTCCCCGGGGCAAATTAGTGAGACCTAGCCTCAAAACCAACAAAACCAAAAAACTATTGCTCTACAAAGCAATATTTCCTTTGATATCCAGACCGAGCAGCTGAAAAGGAGTTGTGAGGTCAGAGGAAGGAGAGCAGAACTCTGGCTAGAGGTTGGGGAAGCACAGAAAAAGACTTCAGAAAAGATTTGGCTTTTCTACTGGACCTTGAGGAAGTAATTGATTATGTGCCTTCAGAGAATGTCAATAACTAACATGAATTTAGCACCACTGGGTCTGCAAGTGAGCACTTCCTTTTATATATAGATGCTCCCCCCCCCCATCCTCTTTATATCCCAGTGGGATGGGCATCATTGCTACAATGTTAGAGACTATTATTTGACTTAAAACTCTTTAAGAGATGTAAGATTACTCAGCTAGAAAGTAAGTGAATAAATAAATCTCACCTTCCAGGGAGTTCTAAAATAGATAGCACAGATCGTACTTGTAAACTTTGGGTTTGAAGCAAATGTTCAGAATTTCAAGCAAAGAGAGATCTTTCAATTACATTGCATTGCCCTCTTGGGGAGGATCTTGATGTAGAAATATTCACAAATTGTATAGTAGACCAGGGAGAAAACAATGATTTACTGAGGTTTCATTGCAGCAGCAATAAGTATGGATTCTTACAACATAGCTCCCCTGCAGGGGCTGACAACAATAATAGCTAACATTTATTGAGCGCCTTTTATGTGGAATGTACTATGCAAAATCTTACATGCATGTTTTATTTAATTCTCACAATCAGTCCATTATGAACCTATCTGTACAAATAAGAAAGGCTAGGTTCAGAATAATTAAAAACTTAGGTTGAGTCACATGTTCATTAAGTGACTACACCATAATTATTATTAACATCGCTTTGGTAATGTAACCAAAGCTTTCATTAAGATACACTATTCTGTTCACAGACATTTCTTACTAATTCTACTGGTTAAGAAATGCCATTACCTGGTATCTGGGACATTCATGGTAATCCTAGATCTAAATATTCATCTACTTATTTCCATCTTTATCAAATTTGTTCTGTCATGTAATTACTATGCAAAATCTATGCTGTCAATCTAATTAGGAGATTTCAGCTACCAGTGCAAGAGATAAATAAATCTGCAGATACAAGAATAACTACGGATTCACTGGGAAAGGAAATCTGCTTTTTCCCTTGTATGCAATTAACTTATGTGCAGTTATACTTCCTGGGGACAAGCTAGCCTCCTTTATATTGAGCCTGACATCCACAATTTCAAACGAAGTTCACAGCACTGTCCTTCCCATTTTTTCTCCTCTTTGCCTTTGAAAACTTCACTCTTAAATCAAACCAAATATGCCAACTACTTTGGCTTTGTTTTTGTTGTAAAAGACACTTTACTTATGTCATTTGGCATTTGAGCCTTTAACAAAGCTAGGCTTGGCTGATTTAATGTGATTTGGGTCAGAATCAGCCCTGTAGAAATAATTCATTCTTCTCTGAAGTAGAATGGAAATTTGCTTAGAACGAAGAATGCTGAGCTGACCAATTTCTCTTTGCAGTCATTTGCCAGCTGTAAAAGCAATCTCTATATCACCCCTCTACCTCACGTTCCTCACCTGTAACTAAGGCAAAGGGACTAGTGGTTCTCTATTGCTCTTTAAAATGTAAAATTCTATCATTCTAATGCCAAAAACTTCCTGTATCTGTTCTTTCTTTCTGTGAATGCTTATTGAATATTGTAATATTGCAAAAAGTAAAGGTAACTTCTTTAAGGACAACTAGAACCAGATTGAAAGAGCATATCTAGGGATAATCTCAAAGCATTTAAAATATAGCGTATTTGTAAATTATTTATTTAGCTCTTATATTGGGGAATGTTTAAAAATACACTGAAAATGGCATTTACGTGGAGAACTAGTATCTTTATTTTTATTTTATTTTATCCTTTTTTATTTATATATAAATTTCACAACATTGTAATCCCAGGGGTTTATCTCCCCCCCCCTCCATTCCCTCCCCTCTTTTCCCTCCTGCTCAAAGTTGTGCACTTCAGTTTGGTGCTTAGCTTGTTTTGACTTTTCCTCAAGTCTTTTATTTTTTCACTATATCCTATATATTAGTGAAATCATTTGGTTTCTGTCTTTTTCTTTATGGCTTGTTTCTGCTAATATGATTTCTTCTAAGTACACCCATGTTGTTATAAAATCGTCGAATTTGTCATTTTTAATTGATGAGTAATATTCCATTATATATATATATATACCACATTTTTTTTTCATCCAGTCATCTGTTTTGGGGCATTTAGGTTACTTCCATGACCTTGCAATTATAAATTGTGCTGCAGTAAACATCTGAGCACAGGTGTCCCTTTGTACCCACATTGAGATCTCTTTTGGGTAGATTCCCAAGAGAGCAATTGCTGGGTCAAATGGTAGAGAACTAGTATCTTTAAAATGAAATCCTTAGTACAAAATGCCCAAGCTAGAGTGTCATATATGCTATAATTTCTCATCTTACAGTTTAAGGAAAAGAATGAGTAATTACCTTCCAAAATATATCTTTATTAATAGCAGTGTATGTTTTAAGTTTAAGCACTACAGAACATTTCTTAAGTTGACAGAGTCTATATCACAAAGGCCACTTTATACTATATTGAAGAAACTATGATGCTGTTATTTTTGGCTTCAGAGCAAGCTGCTACTTTAGCAATTAGCAGTCCATAAAAATGTAGGCAATTGGCTTCCTCCAGACTAATTAGCAAGTTTGCTATGTTCCTGTCCCAGCTGGTCATGTTATATCTTTTAAGTTAGCTCAGGCCTAACTGTTTTTTTCTGGTTGGAGATCCCTTTAAAGTTTCTCAGTAAAAACATTTTTCAAATCATTTCTCGGCAGTCAGTTTCCCCAAAATGATCAGACAGGCTTTTATCTATCTGCCCAGAGTAAATCTCCAAGAAGTGACATCTTGGTATGGGAACTAAAGAAAGACCAAGTCTAGGCCTGTGAACCTGGAGAAATCTTTAATCATTATTAACAAATGCAGATTATCTGAGATTGGTGAAGAGGGATGACAAAAATTTGAAAACTAGGTGGTTTTCAGCAAGGTTTCTGGAGGGAAGCAGGTTTATTTTGCTATAGAGTCCTAGAAAGTACAGGACTTGGAGGCATCACATATTTCTGGCAACAGGAATGAGTGGTTAAAAGGACTCATAGATACCTTCTTTATTGCAGTAAGACGTTGGATATATCCACACTCAAAGACTCTAACTGAACAGAGTTTGGGATTTAGGGAACCAGACTCACACTGTGCCAGAGTGTGAAATTATAATGTAAACAGGAGGATTGCATTTCATTGATTCACTGATCCTTGAGGCTTACCTGATACCCACCTTTTCCTCCTCACTTCTAAAGGCACTACCCACCCACCTACCCCTACAAAGCTCTCATACATGCAGAGTAACTTAGATGTGAGAAGCTGAATTACTGGGCAACAGAAGGACTTGAGAGAAAAAAGCAATAGAAAATGATAATAAAGCCACTATATCCCCACCTGCTAATGCACTAATGGATTCACCAACTGATTTTAAAAAATGCTGCCCTGAATTATAGAGGCTTGAACTGACTTGTTGGTATAACTATTTTATGAGTGAGAATAAATATCCAAAATTCACCAGACACTGTAGGACAACCTCCAATAGGAACATCAAAGATGACTAAAATAAATAGTAAAAAAAAAATAAATAAAAGTGGAATAAAAAAAAAAAGTTCAGAGAACACAAATAATTTTAAAAGACTCATGCTTAATATGTTAACCAAGATAAAATGTGTATCTTTGAAAAACATAACTGAATGCTACTAAAAGGAAAAATTGTGAAACATGAGGTCTTAAAAAATAAAATCTACATATATTTATGAAAACTTGTTAGCAGAGATTTATTCAACAGAAGAACTGGGAGATAAAACTGAGTATATTTAGAAAACTTAAAAATGTCTTGAATAAACATTCATGTATAAATGTAAGTAAACAAGACAAAAAGCCACCTCTGTAACCACATTATTTAGAAATATGAAAGCAAAATTGGAAGAAACAACAATAAAAATTGAAAATGGTATTTCTGAGTTGTGGTAAGGAAGAGTTAGGTCAATATTTTTCAGTTTTCTTATTTTCCTAATATGTTTTGCAGAAACATTTTTATATATTTCTGTATGGAAATGTTATTAAAGTAAACACAAAAATTAAAAAATGACAATCAAGATTTAGTGGAACTTAGTAATATGTAACCTCAGTAGACAACAGATTATAAGCAATCGGAAGTAGCTTTTGTAGAGGAATTTTTAGCTCCACACAGAGAACAAACCTGTGGGATTGTGCTATATTAAGAAATATATATTTGTTCTTTGTACCAGATTCTGGCAGGGACCATCTAAAACTCTTTAAGTTTCCTGAGGGAGAGGGGTGAGAGGAGCACCTTTTGTTTTTCATGACATGTTATTTATACCGACCCCCTCCCCACCACCCGAGTTATGCTTGCTAAAAACCCTGACCTTGTGATTAGAGAATGGAAACTTTCAGCCTAAACCCCTGGGGAGGAGAGTAGGCTGGACATTGAATTAGTGACCAATGGTCAAAGATTTAACTAATCATGTCAAAATAACAGAACCTCCATAAAAGCCTTAAACAATGGGGTTCAAAGAAGTTGGGGAGCAAAAGTCTGCCACCTTGTCTTTTGTCTTTTTGACAAAAGGTTGATTTCATGGGGAATCAACTTAGAAGGTTGGGTGCAGGTTACTTCTGAAAAAAAAATTTACATGTAAATTTCTATAATGGCATTAAGAGGTAAAACTTATTCCTCTTCAGAAGAGAAAGAAAAATTTATATCTACATCTCTTTTCTTACTGTGTCTTCCCTGGTACCAATCTGACCTTCCCTTTCTCCTATAAAGTCTTTAGGTCTTAGCTATGCTGTTGAAGATAGTGTCTGAAGCCAGGTGTGTGAGTTACCTTTTCATGGTGAGTCTCTCCTTAAAAACGTATTCTCTCTTGGAGAACCTGTTTGATTATTTGCCAGCCTAGAAGCCAGAGGGAAACTAAGTGATTTCCTTCACTCCATGACAGAAAATTTCCAGGCTTTCAACATATCCAGGTGCTGGCAGGGTGGTACATCTGGGACAGAAATGGAATTCTGTACCCCTCCCCTATGCCTTGCTCTAAGTGACTCTATGGCTGTGTCCCTTATTTTGTCCTTTATAATAAATCAGTAAATGTGTTTCCCCAAGTTTTGTGAGCCATTGTAGTAAATCACTGATCCTGAAGAGGGGTGATAGAATCTCTTGATTTACAACCAGTGGTTAGAAATGTAGACAACAACTTGGGGGTTGCAAGTAGCCCCTTGACATGGGGGAAGTGGGGCCATCTTGTGAGACTGAACTCTGAACCTGTGGGTTTATATAAACTCCAAGCATTGGTGTTAGAATGGAATTCAAGTGTAGGACACCAAAATTGGAGTCCAAGAAGAACGACTTGATGTGGGAAAAACTCACACATCTGGTGTCAAATATATTATAGAGTGGAAAAGCAGTTTTTCCCTTAAGACCTGACTAGCAATTAAGAAGACTAAATGACAAGTAGGGAGCAGATCATTGGATTAAATGTAAATGAGATGCCCACAAATCCAAGCCAATTATTTCTAATGAAAAGGAAAACAGACCTTCCAATTTTCAAAATTCCTCAGTTTCTATTGAAGACATCTTTAGAACTGAAATATTTCTATAATACTAAGTAATCACAGGTCTAAATCAATGCACACAAATTTCACCGAGTTAAATGATAGGACAATTTAAAGTATGGCTCAGGCAAAAATTTTAAGGTGTCTATTAAAGGCTTAGATTAACCAATGGAGATTGTCCATGGTTGTAAGAAAAACAAGTACTTTGGAGACATGAATAGAAAGACTTTGAATTTTATATTATGTAATGAGTCAAGAAAAGAAAAGATGATCATCAGGTCTGAAGTATTAAATTTTCTTATTGAAGGGAGAAACATGTTAAGATAAATAAGGTATTTCCAAAATACTTACCTTGCAAAGGATATACAAATTTGTTTAGAGGATGTGAAGGGAAAAAATAAACTTCTGCCTGCCTAGATTCCAATATTGTGCATTCGCTTCCTTATTTAATTGTACTGTAAACACAAATAGCCTAGATTCAAAACTTAGTCTGAGTTGTCAGAAAATGCATTTCTTAATTTAGGTACATTTAGGTATAAGTTAGGTCATTATACTTTTGAAGCTGCTTCCAACCTCATGGATTCAGATACTTTTAGAAAACACAGCTCTGTGTAGTTTACCAGGCATTTAAAAGATAAAGCATTTCTCCACAAAGACATTATGTTAAACAATTGCAGACTGGTATATATGTACCAGTTCTACTGCTAACTCATTCTGGATCCTTTCTGGAACAAGAGGAGACAAATGAAAGAGAAGGCAAGAGGGTAAACAATAGCAAGAGATTGAGATTCGGTGTCCACAACAAATTTACCACTCAAAAGAAACTCCAAGTTTGGTCTCTCAGTGATCCATTTAGAGACTGAGGTGGAATATCTCCCCCCCTCCCCCTCCCCACCACCTTCACTCCCCCACTGGGACAATTAGCTAGCAATGAGGTTGTGTCAATTCTTAATCCATCCCCATTCTCCATCCACTTCCTTACTAAGTCTGACTTGCCATGATTAGTTTCTTCCTCTTCAATTATCCTTATCTTTTTTTCTTTTCAGAACTGTGAATTACACTTTAAACTAAAGTGTAACCCATATGACTCTTAATCCATATGATTCCCTACATGACAATGTATACATTTCTTAGGAGGCCACAGTAATCATATATATATATATATATATATATACATAATTAATATATATATATACACATATATATACCCAAATATATATTACATAAAATATACCAAATATATATTATGTATAATATATTTGTGTATGAAATGTTATATATAATATATATATTTGTGTGTGTATATATATAAAATTGTCCCATATATATACATTTCTTAGGAGGCCACAGTTAATTGTCCCTTATGGAGCCTTTACTTATCCTTCTGCATAGCCTTTACCTTTCCTTCTAGCCTCATGTTCTCAAAAATAGATAAAAATCTATTTTTCAAGGCATTCTAAACTACTTGTGTGATGGGAAGAATTCTGAAAGAACTCAAAGATCTTGTCCCTGGTATATTTTCTCTTGAGTTACCAATGGAGTTAGGTGGAGGTTGGACTTGCTTCTAGACAACCGAATATGGTGAATATCATCCCATGAATATATTAGTGAATATGGAAAATATTATTAGTGGATTCTACAGATATAATTAAAATTCCTAAATAAAGACTTCAAGTGAATCAAGAGGAAGCATATTGAGGGTGGACCTAACCTGATCAGGTTATCCCCCTAGAGAGGTCCTAAGCCTCTTCAAGAGGCAGAGACTTGAAGTAGTACAAACACTTTCTCCACTGCAGTCCTTGATGGAGCAAGTTGTCATGAATTATAGAGCCACAAGGAATAAATTCTGCCAACAACCCGAGAATACCTGGAAGCAGATATCCTTTTCAACCTCCAAATAGGAACTCAGTTCAATTGATTTCAGTCTTAAAATCAAGACAAGATCAGGAGAAAGAAAAATACAACAGTCTACCTGGACATATGACTTACAGAAAGTGTGAGAAAATAAATATATCTTGCTTTGAGTCACTATTTGTTGTTCAGAAATAGTAAACTATGCCATTTGACTTTATACCTCCTCATCATTTCTACCCTTATTTTCCTGATGACATATTTACTCATATTTACTTGAACTCAGACCAACTGACATTATGTGCCAGGGATTGTGCTTCATGAAAAATGCAAAAATGAATTAAGTGGGAATTGACAATTATTTACACATCATAAACCCCATCGTGAAGGGAGGTTGTAGATGGTGGGAAAGGACAGACCAAGAAAAACATAGACATTATTCTGCAGGCAGCAAGAAGCCCTTGAAAGGTTTCAGCAAGGGGTGAAGGTGCTCAGAATAATTGTTCCCAAGTTTCCAGGAAACTCCACAGCTTTTTGGAACTGGTCTACTCAGGCATGCAGGTTAATTTAAACTGAATCAGCAGAGACTCAGAAGGCCAGAGAGAAGCTCTTGTCCCTCCCTAATCAAAGAAGCAACTGCAATTTTCCTAATTACCTTGAGATGAAGAGTGGGTGTTATCAAGGTAGAGAATTAGCTCCAGAAATACCCTCTTTCAAAACCTACCTATACTGGGACAGTAAACATGCTCATTCTCTCTTCCTCATGAGAAGTTCTCTCTTCTCTGAGGTCTCGGATCCTATACCACTTACTAATTCAAAAATAAAACCCTTAGTCTTCCCATTTACTCTAGAATTTATATTTGCATAAACTTTTCCAGACACATTGTTGGGACACAAAGGAAATCATCTCATTGCCAATCTTCTAGGCTGGAAAATAATCAAACAAGCATCAGGCAATTAATAAGAGCAAAAGCCATTTTTTTCCTTTTTGCAATAACATGTGCATCTCTTGGAAAGACCCAGAATGATAAGTTGCTCACCTGGCTGTAGGTACCATATACATAGTTAGCTACATAGCTTACCTAAGACAGAAGGGCTTTCAGGATGTGAGAAAGATGGAGAAATTCAGTTAAGGAGATTACCAGGAAAGTATGCATATTCAAATTCAATCCTCTCCAGGAAAAAAAGGATAAAGAGATTAGATCTTTGTACTGAATCCCTACAGAATATCTCTACCAACCTTCAGAGCCCCCCCCCCCCCCCACTGAAATCAACCTTTTGCCAAAAGGTCTTATTTTGGGATGACAGAGTTTTGCTCCCTTATAGTATGTATTTTTATTTCTTCTTTTTCTCCTACTAATCCATTTAGTGTTTGTGAGGTTTTTAGCTTCACCAGAAGAACCTTAGAGTGACAGAGGGGAAGTTTTTCTGGATCCCTACATGGGGAATTATAATACAATTTAAGATTTTTAATAGACCAGATGATGAATTACAAATGGGAATACCATTTAAGTCAACATATTTACAAAAGAGATTATGAGAACCCCAGGTTGGTCAGCAATGGGTGAAAAGAAGACAGAGTAGAGACATAATTAGAGGTCAAGGTGACAGTCAAAGATTTCATTGGAATTAGCAGGTGAAGGGGGGGACTGACAGGGGTAATACTGACATTTTTGGCTCTAGTTTGGTGTTCAAATATCCCTTTTGCTATTCCCTGCCTGCCACCCGCTCCCAGCGCTATCAGTTTTGCATATCCATACTCTTTTTACCATGTATTTCATGCATTAGAATGATTCATTCTTCCATTTATTTTAAAATATGATTTATTACAAATCAAGCAGGATCTGTAGGACTCCTACAACTAAATCTTTGGTTCTGATTGCCATAAATGCAAGCTATTCAACAGAATTCCATCAAATGTCAGTGTGTGAAGAATGTGGATACCATTTATTTGCAGTTATGTCTCAAAGAGAAGCACTGTGACTTTGGCAGAAAGAAGACATTAATGCCCTCCAGTCATACATTTTAAAACATGGTTGGGCTGTACTTTCACTGATTTATATGATTTGTTACTGAGTACTTACCATCTAACAGTTATAATGATAAGATCACGCAAAGCCATTACCATTACTTGTAGGTAACCCAAGAATTTAATAAATTCCTTCTTCAGACTATAGTGAGTGACAGCAGTAGGAGGGTATTAGAGAAAATAATACTTAACAAGATAGTATCAGTTGTTGTGCAGGGATCAGAATTTATCTTAATCATCTTGGAATTTTTAGGAAGTGTATGGATAGGCCTTCCTCAAGATGTCCAAAACCAACCCTCTAAGACTTTGGCAAGTGGATTACTTTGAGTTAAGATAATTCTAGGTTCTGGTGGTCCTGGAAAGTGAATTATTTCCAGCTAAGGTCAATTGAAGTTTGGAGACTTCAAGAGTAATTATTATAGCTTCTTTAAGTATTTAGAAGAATGAAATGGGGGGATTACCTAGAATTATGGTTATCTCCAGAAACAATCTACTTGTAGGATAAACCTAAAAGTTTGGCAGCAAAAATATTTAGGTTCTACTTAGACCATCTGATTTTTGTCATATAAGTCATCCTACCTCCTCTTTGAAGTCTGAGGCTCCATCTAATTCATGAATATAAATATACTCATGTTGTCCTACTTATTCTAGAATTTACTACATATAAATTCTTCATATGCATCTAATTACATGTGATATTTCCCTCCTACTAATCTGTGAGATATTTGTTTGACTGCTTAACTGACTTGGTAGGGTACAGAAATGGAGGGGGAATTTTCTCATCAGCCATACACTTAGTACTAAAAATTAAATCAGGACTGTGACCTACTTGACTAATACAAATTTCTAATGTCACATATGAATATTGGATAGGGGTTCATTTTTTAAAAAATAATGGTAAAAATTACCATTATTATAAAATAATTTTCTGTGAAGTCTAAACATACTGCTAAAGAGATGTCTTTCCTCAAACTTGAGCTAACAAAATTACATTTGGAGTTAAGATACAAGAAAAGGAAAGGGATTAGATAGAACTGGCTATACCAAAATATGCTTCCTTGACATAAACATTATCTTGAGTTGATTATTTTTTAAGAAACAGCACTTTTAGGAGAAGTGCTAAAAATCCAAATATAAGTTACCATTATACATTTGCAAGAAAAATCTTCACTGGTAAAGAGTTCTTTCTTTCTCTACTAGAAAGATGTAAAGAACTAAATCTCTTGAAATGCTTATCAGAAGACAACTGACTTATATCTGTATGTCAAACATATACCTTTTCCACTGTGCTCAGTCTCACAACCTTCCCTTCCAACATCTTTCTTTTGTCTTTGACTGAAGAAGATATTTAAGGTTTAGCTTAGGCCCTTTCCAGGAATTAGTTTTCCCAAGCCTCTTCCATGTACACGGACTGTATACAGCTTATTAAGTGTCTGTTGACTTTTCTCCTATTAATTTCTCTTTTATTACAGGAGTTCTCAACTGAGACCCTGGGAGACAAAATTCTATTTTCTCTCCCCATGAGTTCCAGGACTGATTCTTCCACAATCTGTGAATCAAACTTCGACATTATGCTATATATTGTGCTTTTCTTACTTATCAGAGAAGTGGAAATAAATCTAATTCACTATAACAGCTACTATGATAAGAAAACCATAAAGCACACATGAAAGCATTTAGAAAGATGTAGCAATACATACATGCAAAATGGTAGTATTTTTATTTTTTGTATGCACGCATCTAGGAATTCATGATTTCTAAAATGCTGCTTAATAATATCTGTGATCATATAAAGATAACCAGTGCTGTGGGTTTGGGAAGCTGTGATGGGTCAATCAATCAGCAGGAACACTATTTCATTAAGCAGCATTCCTTATGAGCTTCTCTTACTACTTTGCAGTCTAATCAAGAAAATGAATGCAGACTTCTTATTTTCCCACCAAGTGCTAAAAATGCTAAACTGTGTTCATTCATCATAAAATTACAATATGGCCCTGTCATTAGTGGGTTAAAGATAGCTTGTCTCACTGCCTCCAGATTTAATCAGACTTACCAATAATCATTCCTAAGATCAAGAGTAATGATACATATTCCACACAGAATAATGCTGAATTTTCATTAATGCCTCAGGGATCAAATGATGATAGCTATCACTATTCTAATTTAGTATAATCAACACAAAATTATTTAGGGTTTGTTGGCACTTTTTCAGTGTAATGGCTTTTTCAGAATGATGATGGAAAAATGTTCTTTTTCCTTTTCTTTGCCCAGAATATTTTCTCCTCAGAGCTACACTACTCTGGACACACAAAAATACTGGATCTGAACTCTAAAGCCAGCTAGGACCATAGGCTTCTTAGGACATCTGCAATCTAAACATTGATATATCCAAAATTCAGTGTATAGTCACTTATTTTCTAGTGAAGTGTATCTAGAAGATACACTGAAAAATTAAAAAAATAAAATTGATTAGTTTCTTTTTAAAATTATATATATATATATATATATATATGTATATATGTATTTCACGTCTTTGTATTCCCCAGGGTTCATCCACCACCTCCACTCCCTTACCACTCTCACCCATTCTCCACCCCTAGTTGTGTATTTTAGCTTGGTTGTAGGCTTGTTTTGAAGTTCCTCCTGGCCTTTTGTTTGTTTTTCCTATATCCTATTTACTAGTGAAATCATTCAGTGTCTGTCTTTTTCTTTCTTACTTGTTTCTGCTAACATGATTTATTCTATGTTCATCCATGTTATCTCAAATTCATCAAATTTGTCATTTTTCATTGATGAGTAATATTCCATGTGTATATACACCACACCTTTTTCATCCATTCATATGTTTTGGGACATTTGGGTTGTTTCCATGTCCTTGCAATTATAAATAGTGCTGCTATAAATATCCAAGTATAGGCATCTCTTTGTATAAGTAGCAAGGTCTCCTTTGGGTAGATTCCCAGAAGAGCGATTGCTGGGTCAAATGGTAGTTCCATTTTCTTTAGTTTGAAGGTCCTCCACAAAGTTTTCCATAGTGGTTGGACCAGTTTACAGTCCAGCGGCGTAAGAGTGTTCTACTTTTGGTCATTTGAAAATAAACCTGGTGATTAATAGGCATTTTCTTCCCTTTGCTTCTGACATTGCCCACTCTCATTCTAAAGAGCAGGGCTGATACAGAAGCAACAACTGTTCCAGGTCTACTAATACAACACTAGTGTTGTGGTTTAAGGGCTCTGATGATCACTGTCATTTCCAGGAGAAGGGAGGACTCCAGGTTCCCTGGCCCAGAGTGCAACTAGGCAGGGAGGTGAAACTAGAAAAGATTGGAAAAAGGACTGAGAGAGGAAAAAATGAAGCAGAGAAGACTTGAAGAGCCACATGGAGCAGACATGTGAAGAAGCTGCCCTTGCTTCTCGGCCTGGGACTTGTCCCAGGGACATGGGGGCATAGAAGGAGAGCTTTAAAAGAGACAGAGAAATGGGGTAGAGACCCAGAGGGTGGCTGACAATACCAGGTTTTATCTTGACCTGTATTTTGATTTTGCTCTTTTCCTTCCAGACTTGCCTCACTCCTTCTCTCCTTTCCTCTGGGCACCTCGCAGAAGATGCCTTTGACGTGGGGGCACCAAAACTTCAGTGGTCCTGCTTTGGGCCAAATTTGGGCCAAGTTTGGGCCAAGTTTGGCTCAACATTACCCACAAGCAAATGGGGAACTTTTAGTGCTTTATTGGAAATTATTTTAAACTATACTCTTTCCCTTCTTTCTATCGCACACTGGTTACACTAAAATTCCTTTCTCTGGTGGGTCTTAAACACCAAGAGTGTGTTTTATCTTGGTGCAGCATATGATAGCATTTTTTTAGAGCAGGCAGGCTTGGGGGTCCCAGTATACCCTCAACGTGCCTACTAACAACTTCCCCACTGCCTAGCTAACTATGTGGCTAGACTTCCCTCTGTCATTAAAGTTAATTCTGGCCATAAAACAAAAACTCTGCATACTGACTGGCCTATCTGTCTTGTTATAAAGTGACACCTGCAGCAATCCTTGAAAAACCATAGTCCCTTTTGTTTAATTCTAAATGAACCTAATTTCAGAAGTATCTACTTTAATATATTTTAAACTAGAACTATTTTACTGGAGCTGATGCTAGGGCAGACTGATTTTTGAGTAAGTCATAATGTATAAATCTAGTTTTCTTCTAATAGAAGTTTTGATAGATATTTAAATCAAACAGGTACTTCTACTAACCATATTTACATTCCTATAGAGTACATTCTTTAAGAATGACTTGTTTAATCGACTCTTTGGTTCATTTCTGTATGCATAGGTAGTCTTAAGTTGTCACATTTTATTTATCAGCGCACCTTATCTCTTGCACTTTTCAAAGTTCCGTGACTTTCAAACACATTGAACCTTCTTACTCTTAGAACTTCACTATCAATCATTGTTTGACTCATTATGTCAATAGTACATTATCTGCCTACTGAATTTTAACCACCATATTAAGAGAAATGGTAATATCATATATCACAAATGTCACCAGGATAGCATGGACAACAGATCAATTGTAATCAACTGGTCGATGGAGAGTTAAGGATGATTGTTCATGAATGGGTAACCACTCCCTTTCCTGTTTTTTTTTTCTCATAGCTAACATTTAAAGTTAAGACACTAAGTGGGTGTCATATATGGAATTGTTGTCAACTTACTGTCACCAAATGCCAAATAATCACAGGGAACAAAGTACTGTGAAATATCCATATAGTTTAAGGTCACATCAAGGACAGAAAAGGCCGGTTACTGGGTAATGACAATAATGCTAATTCACTTTTATTGAAAGCTTACTAGATGTCAGTTTCTATATTAAACTGGGGCATGTACAACCTCATGTAATCCTGGTAGCAACCACTATTGTTAGGATCATCTATCATGTCAATTTTACTGGTAAAATATCTTCAAATTTGTAAAATTTACATACTTACATGACATTGGATTAGTATATTTAAGGTAATTAATAAGAAAGCTCGGGTTCTTAATTTGTCTAATGCCATTTTTCTTAAATTATAATGGGCAAAATTGTAGAATGATGTAGAGGTGGAAACAGTATGAAATCCCCATTCTAATCATTGGAAGACAACACAAATCCAAACTCTTTAATTGAATGTGTTCTGAGTCTTCCAGCTATAAAGAAAAAAATTCCTAGGGGAAGTCAGAGATAACTAGTAAGAACTGGGTCCTCTGTTATTTTTAATAATAATTGAACTGTTCCTTATATATTTTTCCTATTTCTCAATTATCAAAGCCCAATTTATTATAAAAAATTTAAATCTACAACTTACTAAGATCTTACTTTTCATATAGATATTTCATCAGTTAAAATATCCTTACTTGAGCGTGCCAGCACCTGGCTGAGGAGACCATGCGCGAGACAGGTGGGTTCCCCACCTGCAACAGCCCGTGGCCTCTCCCGGGCGGGCGTCAGGGAAACACCCAGGAGGTAGGCAGATCGACCATTTGCATCTCTATGGACCCTGGCAGTTCAGCCTAACCCCAGATCAGTCTGAGTTGCTAAAGGGGGAAGGGGAAGGAGCCACACCTGGCGTAACCGCGCCCCGCGCCGCCGCCGACCCCAAAGTCCCGGGAGTGGACTGAGACTCTCTCGGGGACGGGAGTCACCTGCAGAGGGGTCTCCAACCCACCTGAGAGGAGCAGCTAGCGCGCCAGCACGTGGCTGAGGAGACCACGTGCGAGACAGGTGGGCTCCCCACCTGCAACAGCCCGTGGCGTCTTCCGGTCATCAGGCCCCAAAGCCCAAAAGCACCGGCGCCTCTACGCGGCACCGGCGCAAACTCAGAACACAAGGACATTCACTACAAAAAGCACAGAAGCAGCAGTAAATACGACTATATAGGCTTCAACATGCCTACTACTAGAGCGGTAGTCACCCAATACGTAGAGCAGATCCGAAAGGAAAACACAGGAAAAAGGAAGAACACAAACACTCAAGCAAGCCCTAAGAAAAATAACTCACCACCTAAGGATAAACAATTTGAAAAAACCAACATGGAAGACATCCAAGAAATGCTCCATGTGTCAGACAAAGAATTCAGAATCAACGTGATAAAAGCACTCAAAGAGGCCAAGGAAGAGGGGGAACACAGGGAAAGCAAAAGAAGAGAAGCTCTCAATGAATTAAGAGAAATAGTAGAAAAATATAAAAAAGAATGCAGCAAAATGAACAATATCATCAACGAACAGAAAAATGAAAATCGAAACCCTAAATAAGAAACTGCAGGAGATGCAAGGCATAAGAGGAACAACAGAAGAACTCAAAAATGCAGGGAAGAGTCAGGAAAGCAGACTAGAAGAAATAGAAGAAAGAATCAGCACACTAGAAGATACAGAAGTAGAAAGAATGAAGAAAGAGAGAGAAAAGCAAAGTAAGAAAACAGAAGAAATAATCAG
>PVHY01003025.1:0-114972 GCA_004024945.1 Uropsilus gracilis
AAAAAAAAAAAAAAAAAAAAAAAAAAAAAAAGTAGAGGCGACAATGACCACAACCAAACTATCAGAACCTGGAGAAAATAAACAGCAACAGAGACCCATTGTGCCCTGGCATGCATAATAACTTCATGTTGGAAGGATGTTAATGAGCATGAACTTTACAGATCATCCTCTGCATGCAACACACAGTATCAGGTGACATCAGAGAAGGAAGAACCCTTTTGTGCTAACAGCTAGCATATATTAAGATGACCCTCTTAAGAAGCTCACAGGAAAGAAAATGTGGTTTCTGAACCAGTTGTCTTCTGAAAGTGTTACAGTTCAGTACTTCAAACCTCTTTCATCCATGCAACTGAACCAAGAAAAATTGTAGGTCTGTGCAGCCACATCACACTGTTGCTTCATAGTAAGCTCCCAGTCAGCTGTTCCTCCTTTTCCTGATCCTTTGCTGATGAGCGTAAGCACTGTCCTCCCCACTAACCCTGTTATTGTCCAGCCTCTTAAGCTGGGTTCAGCACTCTCCGTTTCAGCCTCTCCTGGATCCCAACTCAGCTGCCCATTGTCTTCACTGGTGACCACAGTCCTTTGGAATCTGGAAAGCGATGATATGGCTTTGGTGGCTTTCTCCAAGTCACTTAAGCAGAAAGCTGAACATGGATAGGAAGCTAGATAAGACAGCTCACACAGGCAGGCATCACCCAACACTCACTGTTCTTGTTAGGACTTCATCAGCTGGCACTCACTTGCCATGCTTACTCCTTTACTCCCTTTCACCCCTAATATGTTATTCTCTCTCTGCTTCCTTGCAACCAAGTCTGTGGTCTGTACAGGCAAAAAAGCTGGGCCAATAAAGAAGGGAAGTGGTTAAGGATAATAAAGTGAGCACAGAGTGTGACAGAGGTTGGGGTGGTGTTTTGGAAACCAGAGGGTGGTGGAAATGAGGCCAGTGAAAATCTACTCTGGAAAACATTAAGCTAATAGACCTCAAAGCATCCAGTCCATGGGAAGATAACAGAAAATGCTGAGATAGTAAATAATTCAGTGCTGAACCCTTTACACTCTGCATTCTGCTGGCTGGAGGTCCCTGGGCTATATCAGATGATACATCTTCATCAATTAGCTTCCAAGTAAAATGAGTGCCATGAAAATCCCTTTCTTTAAAAATGTGCCCATGGTAGCACCCCTAGGAGAAAGACACAGGGGATGCAGGTCCCTCTTCCGTAACCTGTTATCAAGGAGCAGTGACTCTTCATGAGGGCACAAGTGCTCTGTCCCAGAAGGAAGCCAAGCCCAGAGTTCAATACTGACTTTCAGGCCTGCAGACTGCCCCCACTTCTCCTGAAGGAGGTATGTCTTATTTCACAGTCTTTAAGATGGATTTGAAGAATCCAAAGGGAAAGCTCTAATTAGGAGCTCCTCAGAGATGATCTCATGTAAGACAGAGACATCATAAAGTGAAGAGTTGGGGGTGATGAACATTTCTACCTTCTTTGCCATATAGTTTAAAAAAAAACTCATCATGAAAAATTTCAAGCATGCATAATAAAAAGAGATCGAAAAGCACAAGGTACCCAATACTCAAGTCTGACAATTTCTGCTTGTATCTACTGCTATCTGCTCTTCTCTTTTGCCCCCAACAAAATGATCAAGTCCCAATCATCAGACTATTTCATCTATAATATTTCAATATAAGTTTTAAAAATATATAACTGCAATATTCTTGGCACATTGTGACTGAATGAGTAAAGATGAAAAATATTTTTATCAACAAATTATAAATAATAATTATAAATTAATTCTAAATTATAAACAATAATTTCCTAATAACATTACATATTTAATTTTATGATCTGAATGTTCATCTACCACCCTGCCCCTGACCTCCAGTCCCCACCAACAAATTCCTATGTTGAAATTCTAGCCCTCAGAGATGAGGCTTTGCAGTGGGAAGTGCAAAAACATGTGAAGTGGAGCCCTCATCAATAGATTAGTGCTTTTTAAAAAGAGGCTTTATAGATATGTCCTTTCCCTTCACCCCTGTGAGGACATTGTGAGACTGTGCTGGTTATGAAATAGGAAATGGGTCTTTTCCAAATCAATACTCTGTAGACTCCTTGATCTTGGACTTGCAGCTTCCAGAACTGGAAGAAATAATTTCTATTGTCTACAAGCTACTTAGACTGCAATAGGTTGCTACTGCTTGCAAACTATGGCACCCAGTTTTAGTGTTCTAGTGCCTTGGTGTTCCAATGTCCGACTCTCCACTGGTTTTTAAAAACCTTTTCTGGTGAGGCCTGCCTTGGCTCCTGGGATACATATAACTGCTTTCTCTGACTGCTAAAATCTAATCCTTAATAGGTAGACACCCACTGTATGCACATAGCTGGTCCGAGACAGCCCAGTCCACTCACAGGGCACATCCTGTACTGGGTGGAGTGAGATTCGTTTCATGTTGCATTTCACCTCCTAGCACAGAGAAGCACTCCCATTAAAGCATTTCCCTGATTTCCGGAGCCACGGGAGCTTCAGAAAGCCAAATACCTTTGAAGGCCACAAGGGACCCATCTCGTCCACAACCTGCAGGGCAGCTCACACTTGGAGCCCAGGCTGATGCCAACGCTGGCAGAATCACTGGGGGAAGCCAGGATGGCCCCTGTGGCTCCCTCTGCTCAGGGCTAACATTTCTGTTAGATGTGGAATGAGGTGGGGTCACACACCAAAAGGCACCAGTCAATGCTATTCCACTCACCTGCTTTTGACTTTCTCAACTAGTCAGAGCTTAAATGTGGGTATGTGCTGCAGGACAGACATGTGTTCCAGGCACTGCACTGCAAGGATACAAAGATTTAGGGACATATGGCTAGCCCTGGTCCTTGAGCTGGCTGGAAACTAGCAATAGGCATGGATAAACACATCACAAGGGCTAGAAGGGGTTCTGAATTCTGGATGAGCACCGAGAAGGAGCAACTTCCTCCTCATAGTAAGTCTACCAGGAAACTAAGTTCTACCAGGAAAGACGTTGGTGGGTCTGCTTGGGAAAGCCTTCCCAAGGAAGGGATCTTTTGAACTGAATCTTTAAGGGTTAGCCAGAATTTAACAGTCAGAGAAAGGCAGTTAAGGCAGTCAAGGCAGAAGGAACAGCAGGGGAAAGAGTGGAGCAGGAAAGCACTTAACATATTTGGGGAACAGGATAACTACTGAATCGATGAGCATTAGAGCAGTGGGGGTGAGGAGGGTGGTTAGGAAGTGGAGCTGGACTGCTTGGCTGGGCCCAGGCTGAGCACATCCTCTGTAACATGGACTCTGGAGCCTGGAGCAGGCTCTGGGGCTGAGTGGTGATGAGCAGGCAAGACGTATAGAGAGGTCTCCAGGCCAATATCCAGCCAGAGGGTCCATCTGCAACTGGTAACAGACTTTTTGCACATGTCAGGGGTGAGTCCTATGTCTACACCAAGGGCTGGTCCACAAAGGCAAGACATGTGGAGAGGTCTCCATGCCAATGTCCAGCCAGAGGGTCCATCTGCAACCTTTTTTGCATGTGTCAGGGGTGAGTCCTATGTCTACACCAAGGGCTGGACCACAAAGGAGCTCAAGGAGTGAGGAGCAAACAGGGAGACCAACTATTCTGGAACATATCTGGGGAAAAGAGTAGGTGCTGTCAGCTGACTCAGCATCCAGAGCTGCAAGCACATGGTGGCCATTAGGTGAACCTGGGAGATTCATGATGCTGTCACGCTGAGGCTGTCTCAGTCCTGGATAAGGCTTCTCAGCAGGTAGGAGCAAATCTGTAACCTTTTAGAACAGGGCATCTGGCCATACTGGTTGCCATTTTCATCCTTGTACTCCTGCTCTGACCATCAGGCCTGGCAATCTGCCCTTCAGACTGGAGCCTGTCCTGCCCCTCTCACAACAGACCTGCAGACCTGACCCTGAGCCATAGCCTGGTAATATGCTTCTGAAGCCACCTGGCCCTCCATTCTTGCTGCCACTGGGGCTCCAGTCACAGAGAGAAATGGCGGCCAAAGGTGCAGATTGTCTGCGCCAGTCCAACTCTGGGCCCTCCCTGTCACACTTGCCAGCCCAGGCTAGCGAGCAGCCCAGTAGACCCCTTCTGGCAGAGAGAGGCCCATCTGCTGTCCCAGAAGAGAAGGTGTTGTTCCCCCAACATATACTTGTCAACTCTGCTCTCTCAATCTCTGCTCACTCCTCCAACTTGCTGTCGCCTTCAGGCCTCGCTGTCCCCTCAGATCCCCAAGCCAGGGCAGAATGTTCCTCATGTGTTCAGAGTAGGGCCATCCTTCTCCTTTGGGCCAGACAGACAGAACCTGCTACTTGGGGAGTCTGGGCCGGAGGGAGAGAAGAATGGGTGTGACTGAATCTCTCTCGCAAAGGAGCTCTTTGAGCCATGAATGTCCAGTACCATGGTGCACGTTACTAAGGAAGACAGAAGTTGTGAAAGGACAGGTAGAAAGAAGCAGCACAGTGAGATTCTTGCTCTTGAGTGGAAAAATGAAGCCAGTGCCTGTGAGTTGTTTAGAAAGAGACTGGCTAGCGTATTCCACTTCAGAAAGCAGACCAGATTCCTGCCCTCAGTGATGATGGCAGAGGGGTAGCTTATGTTGATTTCTGCCATGGGTGTTCACTTTCTGGGGGTCCTGCAACACTGTTCTCATGCTGGACACTGGCAGGGCTGCACCTGCTATCACCAAGCTGTAACTAACACTGGATGGCTTGGGGGTTTCTAGTTACGTGTGTTTTCAGAGCTACAAGGCTTCCTTCTGCCAACAGTGAGGGCTGCCAGGGACTGGGTTAGTTAGACATCTTCAACCAGGATCTGTAGTCGGCCTCCCCCCATGCTCTGGGAGTTTCAGAACTCTTAACCACTGACTCCCTTGTTCAGTTGTATCAGAATATGACTGTGGTTGGCATTCTCCCAAGCTCTCAAGGCTATGAAGCACTGACCCAGGGCTGCTCACACAGTTAAACTTCTGGGTGTGCAGAAAGCTTTATACCGCAATGTAACAACTTAGCAGTACAAGAAAAGCAGGGTTGATTTCTGTGGAAAATTCAGGTTCTAAAGTGTTGGATTCAATTTGAAAATTTGGAGAAGGTATCTAGCTGTGGCTGGGTTCAATCGAAGGCTCCCTCCTTGTTGGGGCAGGGAACACACATTTTTGACACTTATCACATGACTTCCTGGCAATATTTTTGGGTTTCATCTGTCCAACTAGACTGGACACCGTTAGAGGTGAGTATTCACATGTTATCCTTGCCTTGCTCACACTTCCTTGCAGACTAGATTCATCTGTAGGGTTTGTTGATTAAATAGTTAAGGGCACACATCAATTATCTATACTTTTGGAGGGGTTACTATTCTCTTTAAAAATTGATTGTGATTGTGTGTGTGCGTGTGTGTGTATTTCTTACATTTTTATATACTCCAAACTTCTCCCATCACCATGTCAGGACAAGAACAAGGGGTTATTGTTCGTTTAGTTACTGTGATTTCTGTTCTGGACAGTGAAGAAGCTTCTCTCATTCCTTCATCAAGAGGACACAATTAAACTATCTCTATAAACTAGTTGGGCCCCGAAATTCATGCTATAGGGCCACTAAAGAGTTAAGTCAGTTCTGATATGAGAATTATGAGGCAATGCTATAAGGATTACTCACAATGGATTTATAACACAATAATTTTTTTTTAAAGCTCAAAAGTAGTGACTGGGGATGTTTCAGATGAAGAAATAACCATGTTAACCTCACTGCTTTTTAAACATTTGCATCTGTGAGTTGCAGAGGCTCAACATAAAGCAGATTGCCTCGATCCACTGAAAGCTATTCTGGCATGAGAAATTTCTCTTGCATAAAGCAAAACAGATGTGTGAGAGGGAAAAGCAAACTCTCTTATGGGTGTATCAACATTCAGAATTATATAGTTATCTCAGGAACCATATATTGTGTGAAGCAATGAATTTAGAATCATGACCATATCGTGTCTCTAAAAACTCGATATAAAAAGCAGACGCAGTATCTGAAAAATACTAATTACTAATGCAGATGAAAACCTCAATTGCATATTCATATTTCACCCACATTTCTTTTAACTGGAGGGATATCTGCCAACTGAACTAAACCTGCACCAGAGATTCAATATCCAGAATGTTTGGCCTTTGTGTTGCCTGGAAGATGTGAGTTCAGATTTGCTTGACTGTTTAAGTGGTTAGAAAAAGAGCCACGTCATTATCAGCAGGGAAGAGTACACGTGCCCATATGCACATACGCCTGCCCACTGGGATCCACAAACAATTGACCTGGAAATAAGACAGGGCTCAAAGGCAGCCCCTCAAGGTGTGGGTAAGTGTTCCCAGAGCCTGGCTACCTGCTAGGTGCCGGGTGTCACATAGGAGAAGTGCAAATAGGAGCAGAGGTCGAGCTGGCAGCACAGTGCATGTCCTGGAGGGTGGGCCCAAAGGCCCAAGCAAAGACACTATATACCAGGAGAAGAAAGTGGGCCAGCTTCTTAACGAGTGGCCAATCTGAAATCAGAGGAAAGTTGTTCAAGGAAATGTCAAATTTGATCTACACATTAAAATGTGTTTGCTTGTGTATGTATGCAATAGGTTGGAAGCAGTGAATCATGTCATCCGCATATAATGATAGCTTCAGTTCCTTTTTACCTATTTGTATCCCTTTTATGCCTTTCTCTTGCCTTATTGCCCTAGCTACAACTTCCAGTACAATGTTAAAGAGTAATGGGGAGAGTGGGCATCCTTGCCTGGTTCTGGATCTCAACTGGAATGCTTTTAATTTTTCCCCATTTAGAATGATGTTTGCCGTAGGTTTGTCATAGATGGCTTTTATTATGTTGAGTTATGTTCCTTTAATCCCTAATTTTTCAAGGGCTTTTATCATAAATGGATGCTGGACTTTGTCAAATGCTTTCTCTGCATATATTGATAGTATCATGTGGTTTTTGTTTTTGTCTTTGTTGATGTGGTGTATTATGTTAATTGATTTCTGGATGTTGAACCATCCTTGTGCCCCTGGGATAAATCCTACTTGGTCATGGTGAATAATGCTTTTTATGCATCATTGGATTCGGTTTTCCAGGATTTTGTTTAAAATTTTTGCATCCGTGTTCATTAAGGAAATTGGTCTATAGTTTTCTTTCTTGGAGCTGTCCTTATTTGGTTTTGGTATGAGTGTGATGTTTGCTTCATAGAATGTGTTTGGCAATTTTCCTTCTTTCTCAATTTTTTGGAAGAGCTTTAGTAGCGCAGGCATTATATCATCTTTGAATGTCTGGTAGAATTCGTTTGTACAGCCATCTGGTCCTGGGCTCTTGTTTTTAGGTAGAGTTTTGATGACTGCTTCAATTTCACTGCTTGTGACTGGTTTATTTAAATTCTCTATATCTTCCTTGTTTAATTTTGGGGAGTTGTATCTTTCTAAGAATCTATCCATCTCATCCAGGTTGTTGTATTTATTTCCATATAGTTGTTCATAGTAATCTCTTATTACCCTTTGGATTTCTTTTTTGTCTGTTGTAATTTCTTCTCTCTCATTTGTGATTCTGTTTATTTGAATTCTCTCTCTTCTTTCCTTTGTGAGTTTTGCTAGGGGCTTGTCAATTTTATTTATTTTTTCAAAGAACCAGCTTTTGGTTTTGTTGATCTTCTGGATAGTCTTTTTGGCTTCTAGATTATTTATTTCTTCTTTTGTTTTTGTTATTTCTTGTCTTCTGCTGGGTTTTTGTTTTTTTGGTTGCTCTTTTTCCAGTTTTTCGATTTGGTAGATTAGGTTATTTTTTTGGTTATTTTCTTGGTTTTTGATAAGGGTCTGTATTGCTACGAGTCTTCCTCTTAGATATACTTTTGCTGCATCCCAAACATTTTGGAATGCTGTGTCTTCTTTGTCGTTTGCTTCAAAGTAAGTTTTAATTTCATCTTTAATTTCTTCAATTACCCATTCTTCCTTTATTAGCATGTTGTTCAGTCTCCATGTGTTGGATGTTCTTTTTTTCTTTTCATTATTAATTTCTAGTTTGATACCCTTATGGTCTGAAAAAAAAGTTGGTATTATTTTAATCTTTGTATATTTATTCATGTTTGCCTTGTGGCCTAGTATGGTAAATTTTAGAGAATGATCCATGTGAATTTGAGAAGGATATTCTTTTCCTTGTGGGTGTAGCATCCTGTAGATGTCTATTAGGTCCATTTTGTCTAGGTCTTCATTTAAGGCTTTTGTGTCCTTGTGTAGCTTTTGTTTTTTTGGTCTGTCCTTTGTTGACAGTGGGGTGTTAAAGTCTCCTGCTACATATGTGTTTTCATCTATATTTGTTTTCAGTTCTCTTAGTAGCTGTCTTAAAAATATGGAACACTTCACGAATTTGCGTGTCATCCTTGCACAGGGGCCATGCTAATCTTCTCTGTATCGTTCCAATTTTAGTATATGTGCTGCTGAAGCAGACACCTAAATATATTTTCTAAAAATTGCATTCCAATACTTAAAATTGGTTGAGTGAGAGAAAAGAAGACACAAGTATCAAACACTCTGGTAAAAATACATAAATAGCAATCCATTTTAAAAGAATGAACTCCAAATACAAATTACATGCATGAACATGGTCTCATATTGCAAAATGTTGATAGAGTGCTTTCACTCTGAATTTTGGGTCCACATCCTCTATTTCACTGATTGGCAGTGATGCTTGAGATGCCTGTAGGCCCACCACTTCTGAAGGAAAATATACAGAGCAAAAAAGTATGCTGGAAAGGAAAATATTCATTGCTA
Organism: Uropsilus gracilis; assembly: GCA_004024945.1. Taxonomy (NCBI): domain Eukaryota; kingdom Metazoa; phylum Chordata; class Mammalia; order Eulipotyphla; family Talpidae; genus Uropsilus; species Uropsilus gracilis. The sequence goes on from PVHY01003025.1 coordinate 8,791, forward strand.
ATGAAAGGCACTGGCATCTGAATTTAATAATAAGATGCCATTTGGAGTCTTTATAGTTTTTCAACAGTATAGACACTTAAACAAATCAAGCTGAAATTATACATAACTCAATGCATGTATTTCAACTGTGATGAATCTCTTTTTACATGTACACGTGCAATCTCTTATGAACTATTCTAAGAAGGAATCTTATAAGGAAAAATAACAAGACTATATAGTTTAAGAGGTTTCAAGAAGGATCCTCAAAGAAGCAATGAGGAGATACCAATTCTGTCCCTATATTGCTCTGAGCTGTTTCTCACTGCACAAGACCACTGCATTTTTATTCATAGATTTCTCCCACATGAAATCTCTTCTCCCCTCTTTCAAGGCTTCATTAAAATCTCCTTTTTGTAATCTTTTGGGAATTCTATTTAGAAATGCTTTTCTTCTCACATATTAGCTCCCTATTCTCATTCCTCCTCAGTATTACTGAGGAGTAACTGACATACATCACTCTAGGTTTAAGGTATATATATCTATACCTTAAACCTATATATATATATATATATAGCATGACAGTATGAGTCACATCTATTGTAAAAGAATTTACAGTAGGTTTAGCTATGTTAATTTTTCACCTATTCTTTCTCTTATGCTGATTTAGCTCTTTATTGTCCACTGTTGTATTTTATTAATCTTGACATATACCTATATTTTATTTCTGTAACCCATCTTTGAGGGCAATGACCTATGGGTTATTGTAACTCAGGGTTATACTCCTTCCTTAAAGCAGCATTTCTCAAAGTGTGATCCTTGCATCATTAGAACTACCAAGGTATCTGATCAAAATATAGCTCCAGTGATCCTGTACTCTAAAGACTAAAGACTATTATATATAAGAATTACATGAGTGCTATGAACATTACTAATACCAAAAAGTATTTCTGGAAAATATAAAGGCACACAAGTTTAAAAACTCCAAGCCAAATAAATATAATGAATATAAAACAAACAAAAACAAATTAAAGATATTAGGCTTATTTAATCTTATGTTTGGAAATTTAGTAACAGTCTAATTATGTTCTTATGAAGCTGACTGTGCATAACATGTTATTCTAAAGAGAAAATGTAATTTCTGGTCTGGCAACTATGGAGGAGGGCAAACTATCTCCCATAAGCTCTGAGCAACAGCTACTAGACATATAAGCACAGAGCCTAAAGGACATCTGAAGCCAGATCTGGCGTAACCAATGGGTGAGCCTTTAAGAATTAGACAACAGAAACAAGTCAAATTAATATCCTTCACATACAGCTAGGGCTGTGTGGACCTGACATTTGGGATCAAGACATTCACAATCCTGGGTGCCTCCACCGAGACTAAGACAAACATTTGAGAGAAAAACTTCAAGGTTTGTGGCCTTAAACTACATGAGCATTCTGCTCAGCTGGAATCGGGCTCTCGAGACTTCACTCTGCTCTGCAAAAATCCTTATTTCCTTGTATTTAAATTGAAAGAACCCATCAATCTGCTCTTATGTCTATGAGAGAAGGAAATGACTTCCAAGCACCTTACTTGATCCCCATCACACCCAATCTCCCCTTCTTCTTCAGCCCTTTTGTTCAGTTCTCTTTCTAGGGCTAACTCTATCCTGCTCTGTATTGTAAGAGGCCGTGTTCCCCACCCTGGAGTTCCCTCCAGCTTCTTGGGGGCAGAGGCCCCCTCCTTTTGTCTTTAACCTCCCCCTACCTCCCCGTCCCAGACCTGCACAGTAAGCTTTCAGCATGTAGTTAAGGAATTTGGCCTGAGAGCTGAGTTGAATTTAGAGTTGAGTTTTACCTTTTTGCCAGGTTTCAGGTAGGGACTCACAATTCCTTGATCCAAGAAAACAGAGCCAAGGGCCAGTGTCATTAGTCTACTCCTGGAAGTGATGACCCACAATCCTAGGGGAAGGGAAGGAAGTTCCAGAGGCAGAGCAAGCCCCACCCCTGAGCCAGAGCAAGCAGACTTGCTTCTCTAATTTGACCGTTCCTCTGCCTTGGCAAAGAGCAAGTTCCCAAAAGAGCAAATGGGAAACAATGTACTTGCTGTTTCAAAGAAGGAAAAAAAAAGAAGTGGTGGTGGGAACATGTAAAGAAAGCATTCTTCTTGATTTATTCTTTTAAATATGTGTTGTGGGAGAAGTAGTCAAGAAGATAAACTGTGCAGTAAATTCCAAACCATGAATGACAATCAATTTCCAGTGTCCTTTAAATTCCCCCCCACTATATCTAATCATTTATTCAATTACTCAGCAAATCTGGCATCTACCATGGTGAGGCATGCTTCACTTGCTGCTATGCTGCTTGCCCAGACCAGAGAGTCTCCATGCAGACACTTGTCACGTGTACCTTCCTTCCCTGGGGCCTCCCCCCATGTCTGGGCGACAGAGGGGCTCAGGGTTTAGGACAGGTGGATACCCTGATAACAAACAGACTGATAACAAAGACAGAGTGGTAAGGGTAAGGGGGGGGCAGAACACTTCAAGAAGGGGGTGACAAGTACTGACAAATGTCACAGATGGGCCAAGTCTGCTCCTCCCTAAAGGAAGTCGAGGATTTGGATATTAGGAGGTCACAGGAAACCTACAGGGTGTTTTGAAGAAGAAGGGAGACTGAAGTTGGAGAAATTAACTGGTGGCACAAAGAGAATTGTTTTCAAACATTCATCTAGAAGTACATTGTTACAGGACTAGAGAAATAAGGCAGGGATACTATGCAGCAGTTAAAAGGATAAAAGACCATATCAGGGTTCCCCAACCTCAGCATTACTGACATTTTAGGTGAAAAATTCTTTAATGTGGAGCTGTTCTGTGCAGCATCTCTGGCTTCCAAAAGATGCTAGTAGCATCCCTACTCAGGCTATGATCGCCCAAATGTCTCCAATATTGCTAAAAGTCCCCCAGGAGGCACTGAGAACCAATGAACTCTAATACTGAGTGGAAAAGCTCCTAAAGACAGGTTGCAGTTTGAATAACACACATGGCAAAAAAGTACGTATCATATGACATCATTTATGCAGCAAAATTATTTACATACCCACATGTACACCACACACTCATAACCCAATATTATATAACAAAATGCATCAACAGTGTTCTAGAAGAACAACTGGAGATTTGGGTCATAGTGAATTTGCCTTTATTTGTCCTTTGTGCTTTAAAAAAAAAGATCAAATGAAAACACAATATGATTGGCGTTAAAATTAAATAGTTTGTGTCTGAATGGATATTGAAACATATATAAATTGATCCTTGACAAAATTTAGAAAAGAAGAGAAAGATGGTAAGAATGAGGAAGAATTAAAGGAAGGAATTTTTAGAATGTGGAAAAATTGTACACTGCTAAATTCTGTCAAGTTACAACATTTTATGAAGCATTATGGGGGTGGTGGTGGATGAGTAACTTCTAGAATGCTTTCACTTATTAGCTCAAGATTTCAATAATGCTTTGCCAGCAATGACTTTCCCACTATAGTTAAATATGCATGAAATGATAGAATTTCTCTTTCTGTTTTTCCACCGCATGTTTCTTTAATTTGCGCTGCTTTGGTGTGTGTACAGCTTTCTGTAACTAAAGTGCTGATGCCATTAGAGAAACTGTCACTCTTCAGCGTTGGAAAGACCTGAAAATAAAAGCTGACTTTGACTTGTGCTTGGTCTGGCATGGCTGGGTATACTGCAGGCATGTATTTGTTTTTCATTAATTTGTTTGTCATTTTTCTCCGTGATCTATGGAACATTTATTTCCACTGAAGCAAAAGGATCTGAAATGTCAAAGGTTTCTCTTGGTTCTGCTGGGGTAATGAATTGTTGAGAAAAAGAAATTTTTCTTATATGCTATTTGATTGTAGAAAGAGACATTTTGTGACCTTTTGTTATTTTACAGTGATAATGAATTTCCTGACAAACCTGGAAGCTTTGGACTTCTTTATTAAAATAATAAAGCTTGAAGAATAACTTTGACCTAGACCTTTGTAGAATTAATCAAATACAGATTTTGGAGAAATTGATGAGTTTGGTCTTTACTGAGACATTCTAATTTATTCTTGTCACTGAGGCAGTACACAGATCTATACCACATAACACATTAAACAATTAACTAAAGACCTAGGTTCCTGAAGAGAGCTACAGACTAACTGGGTGGGAGGGGGGAGGTATGGGTGCAGGGGCTTTCAGGCTGATCCTAGTGCGTTGCTTTGTTTTTTCCTTTTAATTGCAAAAGTAATTTGTGGAAAATCTGGCTCATGTTAAAAAGAATGAAAAAAATAATAAAAATCATCCAAAATTGTATTTTCCAAAGCTAATGGACCATTATAGCATTTTGGCTTATTCTTTCCCCTTTGGATACCATTTTTAAAATACACACTTGAGATGATGCTGAATATGAAATTTTATGTGTTGTTTTCTCATTCTTAAATATTGTATATATTTTGTTTTAAATCTCTAAACATTTTAAAGGAAAACTGTATAGAGTCCTCTTAAAATATTCCCAAGAAAGGCACCAATTCATAAAGAAAAAAATAGCTTTTTCTTTGCAAAATTATGGGAATACCAAACTTGCCCATCTTCCTCTGATAGAGGTAATTAACTCTATTTTTCAGATACTCTAACATAGACATTTCATGCTTTTGTTTCTGAAAGGTGAGAAGAAGAAACAAGTTTGTCGAGACCAGGAGGCAGACAAGCTCATTCCCACAGCACTGACTGTGTGAGGATGTGATGCAGGTTGTGAGTAATGCAGTTAAAAATTGTGTGGGTATACCCTGGTGGGCAGAGTCTGAGAGAAAGACCCTGCATGAAAGAAAATGAGAAGCGGGAAGAGAGAGTGGAGATAAAAGAAAGGAGCGAGAAAATGAAAGAAAGGAAGAAGACAAGAATGGTGGAATGAGAGAACAAGCCCATGTGGCCTGGTCAGGGTAAGCCCTCTGGAAGAGTGAGCTGGAGGTGGCAAGGAGCCATGGTGGCTGGCAGAAGAGTAGCTGGTGTGGAGAGTGTGACACTGTATAGCAAGGTGGCATAGTGAGCTGGTACCTGGAGATGGTCAGGGATTTGGAAAGCTGATTTATGCATCAGGAATTGTGGAAGAAGCTCAAAGAGCCTCGGAGAAGTAGAGCAGCTCAGAACACTGGAGAGAGAAGAAGCAAAGAGAAGACCCCAGAGAAGGACTGGACTTTGCAGGATGCCTGCAGGTTTGGAGGGGCACCATCTTGGATATGTGTTTGGGACTTTGGGAATAAATGGTACTTGGCGTAAAATAACTGGCCACCTGTGGCATTAAGGACTTTTTGTTTTCCCTGTTGGATTTCTTTGTAAATAAAATCCTGTTGTTGAACTGCATAGCGAAGGTGAGATGAATCTGGTAAGAAAACTAGGAGGCAGAAGCTGCATTTTAAAAGTGCTGCTTTTTTCTCCCATGGCTTGCTAGTTGGCAGTTTCTGCCCCTTTTGCACCTGATATCAGATGAACTGTGTCCCTTGGAGCCTGTGGCACTAGGTCTCTGACTAACCAACAGGTGTCCAATAACTTTGATGACCAGTAAAATGCAAGCATGCAAGTAAGAAACCACACCACGGCAACCCCTCAGCATTTACGCAGGCTTGGGAATGGGGGGATCTCCCTCCTTTCCACACAGAAGTAGCATGGTGTAGGGTAACTGAGTTGGTCAGATTTTTCATCCATTAGTTTCTATGACCAACGCCTGTAGTGTTGCTTCCTCCACATGATTGTACACACGTGGGCACAGTGGGTGTCAGTGAAAGCTCTTCCTTTACCCCACTGGCTGAGCTGGGGGGGGGGCTGCTTGTACTTTTTGTTGTTGCTGTTAAGATATATATATATATATTCATTTATTTTTATTATATAATTTTATTTTTTTAATTGATTGCACACACATATGTATTCATATATATGTGTATATATATATGACATCATTTCTATCCCAAGGTTCTCCCACCACCTTATCACCTGTGAACCATCTTAATTTTAACCAGCTCCCTCATGATGGCAGTGCTGCTGACTCTGACCCCAGCTGGACTGATCAGTGCCAGGTTAGGGAGGATTTTCCATGTGTGAGTATGCACACCTGGGCTTAGGAGGAGAGGCTAAAAGGACGGCATCACCTGGAAGAAGGGCACAAGCAAGGAAGAGAAAGTCCTAGAGAACACCAGAGAGAGGAAGAGGCCGGAGAAAGAGTGTGAAGATTCTTGAGCGTCTGGGAGGTTCTCCTGCCTCTCAGCCCCTGTACTGACCCTGTTCCTGGCCCTGCCCTGCTTGGTGTGTCTATGTAACTGCTTGAACTAATAAAGAACCTACCACAAGCCTGATGCTTGCACTACAACTGGCATCACAAACAGATTGGTTGCGGTTGCATTCACATGGTTTGCACCTAGTCTCTCTCCACTTAATTCTCTTAAGGGGTCCCACTCCCAAAAACCTGCAAGGTCAGAGGAGATACCTGAAAGGAGCCAGAACCCACAGTCCAGAAAGGGTTTCAGAAAGAATTTGGGGAGCAGCAGTCAGCTACCTCATTTTTGAACTGGGAACTACCTCCTGAATGAAAGCTGTTCAGTTCACTGATACTTTTGGGGGAAGCCTGGCTTTTCTTTCTGAATGCTGACAGAGTAAGATCATTTGGAAGCAAAGAATAAAAAGAACTGGGCTTCTGAGATGAGTTCTAAAATCGCCCTGCCTCATTGGCATGAGTATGTTTTGAACTTCATCAAATGCCAGATTACTTTAGGATCAGAAAACAACTCTCTCCACCTCACCTAAATGGGAAGTCAGGGTGGGAATAAGAAACAGAAAATAGTTCTGAAATTTAAGGTCTTATCTTTGTATTTTAGCTGCATATGTAAAAAAAAAATACATTTGTACATATTTTAAATAAGTCTGGAGCTTCAAATCTGATGGAAAATCCACTCTAGCCCGACCACTCCAGCTGGGGTCAGAGTCAGCAGCATTGGCATCAAAGGATCTGGTTAAAATGCTGCAAGCAGCCCCCCCTCCCCCAGCTTAGTCAATGGGGTGAAGGAGGAGTTCACATGTGTGAGCAGAGCTGGTTTCTAGGAAGCTACAGCCCAGACCTGCAGGATGAATGCAGGTGTTTTCATCTGGCCATCACAACAGTCTGGAGGAAATTCAGCAAAGCTATGGCCACTGCTCACAGATGGCATTTTCTCTTGACACCCACAGTCTCATTTCTAGTGTAACTCTTAGTCACATTCTTATTGATGGTATGAGTCTAAACTTTAGTTCTGGCGAGTGTCTGATTTTCTGCAGTGGGCAAGCCAGGCCAAGATTATCATCATCTTGATCTAGGGTCATGTTAAGGTAGAAAAAAGAGGATAACTGTTCTGAGAGCATCTCACAACTGCAGTGCTACATTTTTCTTGCACTTACTTCTGCTTCTAGAAATAGAGCCACCAACTGGCAACCTAAGTTTCCAGAGGTGCTCAAAAGCAAGCACAGGGTCAGGAATGTGTTGGGGTTAGCAGTGAGGGGAATTTAAACTCAACCCAGTCAGTTTTTAATTTAACATAGTCAGCAAGGCTTGATGAAGTGCCATGAGTTATCTAAAAGAAAACAGATAAGAGAAGAACTGATGTCATCTTCGGGGCTGCCAAACCACCAGCAATTTGTAAAGTGTTTTTTTTTTTTTTTAAGGGAAGATGTACAATTATTTATGTATATAAAAAAGTAGTCCTCAGATTTGCTTACATGCTCTTCCAACTGTCTGGTGATTTATTTACATCTCTTTCCATTCTTTTCTAATTTGGTTAGCACTCAACAATTTTTATTTTAGAAGAATATGTATTCATTTGAACTCAATGCAGGATAAATGCTGCTCTTTATAATTCATGGGAAGATTAAGAAAAATAAAACCATCCACAAATTTGAAAATATGGTTGAAGTTAGAACAAGGGAGTAGTGTAGATTTTTTGTTACTAATAAAAAGTCTTAAGTATACATTGCTTATAGCTAGATATAAATAAAGCACTATATTCTAACTTATCCACAAAATAACCCAAATCAAAATCTTAACTTTTAAATTATATATATATTTATTACAAATAATCTTTTAATCCTTACACCTCAGGCAAAAGGTGATACTTGAGCTGAATTTTTCTCTTTTGAGAGAGAAGCTAAAAGCCAGCTAAGAACCAAATTATTTTCTTGAAGTTTTTACAACATGATGTAATATTCTGAAATGAGTTTTTGAAAAAAGTCAAGTAATTGTGACTTCCTGTTCAAGCCACTATAAATCAGACTCAAGTAAACTTGAGTCTCTTGAACTTGTCACCAACTAAGCTAGTTCCAAGTTTCTATATCTTATTTAATGAACAAGTACCACGCACATCTAATTCCTTAAAGTCTTATTATTATTACTAGCCTCAGTAATAATCAGAGTAATGAATATTGCTGGTTTCAGTAATAAAGACATCCAAATCCAAAAATATGTTATCTACAAAATTGGCAAATGTTTAAAAAATGCTACTATACCTGATAGTTAAGATTCCAACAAACAAACATTCTTAGATAGTGATGGTAGAAATATCAATTTATACAATAGTTTATGGGAGAAACTGTGTCATATATATCAAAGGATCTTCAAAATGCTTATGACTTTGGCCTATGAATTTCACTTTTAGACACTATTCTCTAATGTCTGAATAATGGAAGGTCTTTGCAATTTTATATTAATGAAAACTTGAAAATACCCTACCAAATATAAAAAGAGGGCAGCAGTTAAGTGTTTCCACATGTCAGAATGGAAGAGCCACATCTTAGGATGCCATGCCATGCAGATGTTAATAGAATTGCTATGCAAAATTTTTTGGGGGGAGTAGTAAATCATTTTATTTGATCCTCCTGATAAGTCTTTGATTGTTACACAAGAATTTTAAAGGTGAAAAGTTCTGCACCTCTCTAAAAAAAAAATGAAGTAATAGATAATATATAATCCAAATTATATTACAATATGTGTATGTGTGTGTGAGTGGAGGGGGAAAGAGAATAGAAAAAGCTCACTGGGGTATGAGAACAGGGATTAGGGTGATTTTTTACTTTTTTACCTCTTGAACTTTCCTATCTTTTTCAAAATTCTGAAAAAGAAAAAAGTCTCCCACATATTATACATACATAAAAAGTCAAACTTCCCCCTTCTATACTACTTTTCCCATCGTCTGTTCTTTGCCTTCCCCTCCCCCCCAAAGGCTTTCTTTTTCATACACACACCCTTTTACACCCTGTCAGTGTCCAGGAGTGTCTTTTCCATCTTGGTAATTCTTCCTTTCAAGTTCAAAGCCAGTCCCCCTTCCCTACATGAACTAGCTGGTCTGATTTGGCTTCCTTCCCTCACAGAGTAGTTCTCAATCAGACTTTAAGGAATTGACATAGCATTGATCAAGTATAACTTGCAACATCTCTTACACTGCTGTGTTGGACTGTTATTTAATTTTCTTTTACCCTTCTGTATGTTTTTGCTTTTTCTGTCCAAGTAGATTAGAAGCAACCCTTTATATTTCTCCTAAAGCCTAGTGCAACAGAGTGTATGGATGTGGTAGAGAGAATAATGACCTCCAAAGTGTCAATGTCCTAATTCCCAGAACACTGAAGAGATTACATGGCAAAGGGGAATCAAGGCTGCAGATCAGCTGACCTTAAAGTAAAGAAATTATCTGATTTATTCATGTGGGCCTAATATAATAACAAGAACCTTTAAAAAGCAGAAAAGATGGCCAGGCATGGTGGTGCATACCTGTAAGCGGCAGCCTAGGAAGCCACAGCTGGGGCCAGGGATCATGGTTCGAGTCCCGCTGGGGGCACATAGTGAGACTTAGTTCCAAAATAATATAGCTGGGCATGATGGCATGTGTCTGTAATCCCAGCTAGCTGGGAAGCTGAGGCTGGGGACTGCTTGAGTCTGTGGGACCCCGGGCAACGTGGTTCCATGGGCAAAAATAGCGAGACCTAGTCTCAAAAGAGAAAAAAAAAAAAAAAGCTGAAAAGAAGCTGGCAGTGGTGGTGCGCGGCTTTAATCCCAAGCCTAGGACAGGAGGCTGAGACTAGGAATCGCCTGAGTTTGCGGGTTCGAGACCTTCCTGGGACAACATAGCGAGACCTAGTCTCAAAAAATAGGTGGGTGTGGTAGCGCAACTGTAATCCCAGTTACCTGGGAAGCTGAGGCTGGGGATTGCTTGAGTCTAGGGTACCCCGGGCAAGGAGAATCTGTGGTTCCACGGGCAACACAGCAAGGCCTAACCTCAAAAAAAAAAAAAAAAAAGCAGAAAAGAGAGTAGAAGAGAGGGGTGATGACAGAAGCAGAGTTGGAGCCACTGTTGTGAGAAGGACTCAGCCCCATGTTGCTGCCTCCAGATAGGGAGGAGGCCACTGGCCAAACAACTCAGGCAGCCTTTGGAGGACGCAGCCTCAGGAGGCTCTTCTTCCTGGAGCCTGAGAGAAGCCTCGAAGCCAACACCCTGGAATTTCCTCCAGAGAGGCCTGTCAGACTTTAACCTGGAGATTGTAAGATAATTATTGTTATTTTAAGTTACGGTAATTGGTTCCAGCAGGAATAGAAAATATTAAATATTATTTTCCTTCATTTGCATTAAAATCAAGAAAGATAAAAACCAAAGTCAGTGAAATAATAGATACATTTAAAACTGCTTTTGGAGGAAGTCTGTCCTAATCAGCCCCAGAGCCTCTGACTGTGACTTCTTATGCTTATAGGTTCAACTTGTATCACTTATCATTTGTTCCCACTTGATTTTATAACTGTGTTATATCATTTACTGGGCATATATATTTTCCGCTGACTCAAACACTCTTGAGAAGCAGGGGCCATGTATTTATTCCCTAGGTATTCCTGCAAAATGCAACAGACCCCAGTCTATAAATGCCTGGTTGCTAACATCTTACACTACACGTTATTTAAGCAGACTGTGTACTTTGTTTCCTAAAGCTTACTTCTTGGAAATGTTTTTACAAGTTTTATTTCAAAGATGCGATAGTGGAGAAAAAGGGATTAAGGAGGAAGAAGAGTAAGACTAACATTTCTGTGTCACTAAACAAAAGCTTTTCTTTTAATAGTAGAGAAGCATCAGGCTTTTAAGTTTTTAAAAAATTTTTTTAAATCCCTCATGTCAGTATCATAAACAACAATATGACACCTAAGGGATTCCTGGATGTTCTAACTCATTGTCTTTAGCAATGTTATAAATTTGTTTTATGCGAGGGAAAAAAGGCTTGTACATAAGCAATTTAAAACCCCTAAAAAATGTGACCTGATTAATATTCAGAAAATGAACTTGATAGACTTAAATTCTGCTAGATATGGCCCATAAAATTTAGGGAAGTGGCACATATTTATCTTTACAGATTGAGATTGGGGAGTTGAGGTGGGAAAATGTCTGATCTCATTTGGGAGAGGAAGGATAGAGCCTGGACATCCCCGAATCCTGAATAGCTCTAGGTAAGAAGTAAGCTCCAGAATGGGGGTAGGGGTGGCGGGATGGACCCAGCTATTAGATCTGAAAGGGACTAACTGCAGGGTCATCTATTTTGTGCTGAGTATCACCTTGACCTTTCAATCAACTAAAACTACCAGGCTACTCTTAGAAGCTTTGGCTACAGCTTCTAGGGTCTATCAGAATTAAAGACAAATAAGGAAATAAATAAGTGGTCAGTTGAAAATGAGAGCATCTGGTATCATTGTAATCCAGGGATGGTAGTAGAGGGAAATAAAAGATGATGTGGCAAGCAACCACATGGTGTGGGCAGAAGGGACTTTGGGAGGGTGCTGACCTTGGCCAGATGCCCTATTCCTAGAGGCAGGACCAGTCCTAGCCGTTCCAATCAGTTTCTGTTATCTGGCCCCGTGAAACCTTAAAAAGGGTGCTTAAACTGATTCCTCCAAACAAAAAGCGAGGACAGTGGAATTTGCTCTTTCTATGTAGGCTAGGTCTGTGGTGAGGATTAATTGGTGTTTTTTTTAAATGCTGTGAGTTTGGTTTTGTCTATTTATTTTCTCAGGATAAGATCCAGTAATGCCAGTACTAAATGTTAACAGAGAAGGCTTGATGTGTGTCACTTGAGATACACTGAGTGAAGTGGGTGGTGGGGGCACAAGGCTTGAGGGACTGCCTCTGGCATCAAAAAGGCCACATTTCCAAACATGCTTTAGCACTCCCCAAAGTGAACGGGGCAGAACAAGAGCCTTGGAAAACTGAAAAGGAGCTAAGTTATCTGTGTTTAGACTCTCTGATTGAGGGCATGTAGCCACCCACACCAAGGAAAATTTGATGAGACACTAAGGACAAATATTGGCAGCTAGAGAAGATAAAAAATCCTGCTGTGTTTGTGACAAGCTGTAAAATAAGCTTCTATTCAACAAAGAGAAAGGACTATAAGCCAGGCAGCAAAGTATCAGGCTGATAGTCAAGGAGAACTGCTGCCACACTAGCTATCCTCACCCAGTAGAGGGGATGCAGGGAGCAAGAACCCCAATTCCCACTCACAGAGAATCCAATAGCTCTCCAGAAAGTACAGTGTTACAAGACCCCTATGAGACAGTTTTTAAAACAATTAAGACTTACAGCTTTATTTCTGAGTATGAAAGTAATATATGCTCATTATTAAAAATTAAAAGTGAATACATAAAGTGAAATGTAAAATATATAAAGTGAAAACCGCAGGTACTTCTCTCCCCAGCTCAACAGCTAGAATATAATTGCTACTAGCTGTGGTCTGGGCATATTAAAGGGAAATTGCCAGAGCTGTCCCTAGTTTATAAATGAGGAAATAGATAACTCCAGGATTTCTTCCACAGGAAATCAAGACTAGGGTTTTCTGACACCCCATAACTCCGCAGATTACATTAAGCCCACTACGCAGTTCCTACACCCTTGTCAGATGTAAGCATTATAAGGCACTAATAAGGTTTCCATAACTAGCTTTATAAACAAGCTGCTGCCATTCATAGAGTCAGGTTACATGTGAAACCAGAAAGCAGAGATCCTTGAAGTTAGCAAGATGGGACTCATGTGTGAGGCCTGGATCTGGAGAACCCTGAGTCCTGGCTTGGTTATTAGCTCTGTGTGATCCACTGCCTCAGTTTCTCTATCTGGATTAGAAACAGGGTGAACGGACTGATGACCACAATGCTTCCTAGCCTCCAATGCTGAGTGTTCTCCTCAATGAAAGCTCACATGCCCCACCTAATTCATTCTATTCCATTCTAACTTCAGACTGAAAGATGGACACTTGTGTCTGCGCTGCTACTTTTCAAACATGCCCAGAAAGAAATAAAAATATTTTGAGAATAATGTGTAATATTAGTGCTCTTGCTAGATTTATTCTAGTTAAAATGAGATGATAACCAACTTAAATGACTAACTGACTAGCATGCATTCTTTCAGAATGAATAAATCACCTACATTTAAAGCACTGAGAGAACAACAGACTTGAAATCTTGTTCTCCTTGTGGCTCTGGCTGAGGGGATGTATATGAATCATTGTAATCTGAAGCAGCAAAGGCTGAGTGTCCCAGGATGCTGTAGAGAAACTCAAGTTTAAAGGGGTAGGGAGTGCTTCATGTAGCAGCAAGAATGTGAACTGACCTAAAGGAGGTCAGAGAAGTGGAGGAGAATAATGGTGCTTGAGGGATGGCATTGCAAGGGTGCTGAGAGCTTGTTTCTGCTGAGTTATGGAGGCTGTGGACGTGGATGAAGGGTCTGCGTGGGGCTGTGGGCTGTCAACAGCCATCAGGAAGGGAGGTGTTCATGCCCTCTAGACCAGTTTCAACAAAGCTTAAAACCTATTTGATTTCAGTAACCACAACTATGCCTCGTATATCACAGTCAGTATCTACTGAATAAATAATCTTGGAAATGTCAACCTAATGTTGGGAAATGGATTTGAAGTTTGCTCTAAAAAGGAAAGCAAGAGCAGACATTCAGATCTGAATGAATCTTGGAACTTGAGTAAAGTTCTGGCAATTTTACCACAGAAAATGTGTGTGTGAGAGAAGAGAGGAAGGGAAGACTGTTCTTTTACCCTGTAATCATGGGCAGAAATAACATCTCATTATAACCTTTATAGAGAAGAGGCCCTTTAAATGAAATAGTAACATAGCTGTACTGAATTGCTTTGAAGACTTGACCTTTGGTGGTATGGAAAAGGCTCACTTCTGTCATTGCCCTTCATCTATAATCATGCTTCTTACAGCAGAGTGAGAACTTTATATGTCTGCATGTATGTCAGGTACACAAGCATATGCCACACAACTGGACTCATGGTGTGCCAAGGTGAGTTGTGGAAGCAGATGGGCTGGGGTCATTACTTCAGAACAGTGCAGGCCAGGCCTGAGGCTTACAGGCTGGGTGTGTGAATATGAATATGTGTGTGTGTTTTCCCCATTAATTCAAATTAATGACTTGTAGTTAAAGCTCATGATCTGAGGCATGCTGGCTAGAACCTAGGGAAGGCACAGAGCTCATGAGTTCACACTCACCAGATCTCAGGCACTACTTGGGATTATGGCAGCTTCCCATCACTTGGATATTTCCAGATTTCCTATAAATCAGTTTCTCTGGGCTATCTGGACCTCTCAAGGTCCCTCAAAGTTTTCCTCCTCAGCCTACCCTACACTGCAGGAGAAAAACTCCAAGTCTAGGTCAGCTCTCTAGAAAGAAATATTTCAAAGATATGGAGGATTAAATTCTTAGGGTCTAATCTTAGAAAGGCAGGAGGGAAGGGTAAAGGTGCTGCCTGAACAGAGACTGAAACATGTCCAAGGTTACCTCAGAACAAAGAACACAAAGATGAATAAAGTTTCCTCAAAGCACATGGGAAAGCAATTACAGCCCACACATCTGAGGCTAGCCATGGTGGTGAGGGGAGGGGAGATAATAGTAGAGCCAGATTTGAGGCACTGAGATGATCAGGGGCCAGTGAAAGAATGAAAGGGAACCTGTTAGCAAAAGCCACCATGAAGCATGAAACAACAAAAAGAGGATGCCATGGACTCAAAGGAGAAGTCAGGTCTGGCCAAGTCCAGAGTCAGGGTCTTTATAAGCATGTACCTCATTACTAGGAGTTCTGGGGGAAAGGATGTAAAGACCAGAAAGAAAACCCCACCTTGCTACTGGTGGATATTTATAATGCAAGTCAAGAATAAAGTGAGGCATTTGGAAGCTGAATAGTTTTAAACATCTGCATATAATATGTCAATTAAAATTTAATAAGTGACTTGTGTCTATGAAGGTATTTTTACTCATGCACACAATATAGGATGTAGGTTCAGAATTTAAGAGGAGAGTGTGAATTGTCATCTGGAGGTATTTTTAGGTTCAGGAAGACTGAAACAATAAGACAATGATCTCTTCATCATTCATTAATAAATATTTACTGAGAACTTACTATGGTAGGATCTGTGTTATTCATTGGGGATACAGGAGTATATTAAAAATATTTAAAATAGGTATAAAACATATATGAAAATAACAAAGGCCATATATGACAAACACATGGTTAACATGTTTAATGGGAAAAAGCTGAAGGATGTTCATTCTCACCACTGTTATTGAACATAGTATTAGAAATTCTGGCCAGAGCAATTAGGAAAAAAAATATGTCTAAATTGGAAAGAAAGAAGTAAAATGTCATTACATGTAGATGACATGATATTAGAGATAGAAAGTATTAAAGACTCCACAAAAAAATCTAGAAATAATAAATGAATACAGTAAATATACAGGCTACAAAATAAATTTACAAATTTACAGTTGCATTTCTATAAGTAAACAATGAACTAGCAGAAAGAGAAATGATAAAAAAAAATGCCATTTACTATCACCTCAAAAAGAATAAAATACCCAGGAGTAACTTTAACCAAGGAAGTGAAGAACCTAAACACTGAAAGCTGTATGACACTGTTGAAAGGAACTGAGGAGGAAATGGAAGACATTCCATATTTATGAATTGGAAGAATCAATATTGTCAAATGACCATTTTCCCTAAAGCAATATACAGATTTAATGTAATCCCTACTAAGGCATTCTTCACAGAATTGGAACAAAAAGTCCTGAAATTTGTGTGGAACCACAAGTGACCTTGAATAACCAACACTCCTGAGAAAAACAAACATTAGTCAAGGTATCATGCTGCCATCCTTCATCACTGGGTCATATGATTCTATTATTAATTATCTGATTAATAAACTCATCAACAGTCGCCTCCCTCTCTCCTTCCCTTCCTCCCTATTATAGCCATCTTAATGGATGTAAACTGTATGGTTCTTTATATGTTTCCAGAACATATTTGGAAACCTTTATATGTTTTACAGCAGAATCTTCAGGTCTATAGGAGATCCCAAGAACATCTGGGTACATTTGTGAATACCATCCTCTGGATTTTTACTATTAGTACTCTAGCCAAAACCCACTAAGGGTACATGGCTGAAAAATGACCCCTAACTCCACCAGTTGGTGGACTTGGAGGCTGTCCTAAGCACTTAGAGTAAGAGGGCAGAGGGATAGCTGCTTCTGAAGAGATCTAGTGCTACTCAGAAGGCAGGACTTCCCTGAGAAACACCTAATAACTGTTGTTATAATTCTTAATAGAAGAAGAAATTGGTCCACAACCCCAAATAGACCCACTGTGAGAACATATGAAAAAAGGGGTGAGGCTATGATGTTTTTAGAACAGGGATCAGAAAGATGATCAGGATGCAGCAATAACAAATATCACATAAGAATTCAAGTTATTCTAGTTCTTATAATGTATGTAACATTTTCACTTGCATTCATCTATTCACAATCATGCTTGGCTACTTCTTTGTTTATATACGTCAGTGTGTCATTTCCAACAGGATGAGAAAGGAAAGAAGCTGGCCACTGAAAGATCATTTAACTCAGTCTTCACAGATGAGGACACTGGTGAAAGGACATTTGGAAAGATGGAGTAGATCATCACCCTCTATTTCATAAGGATAAATAAATAAACTGATTAGTGCTAGTGTTAGAAATCAAAGACTGTTTCTGTGGTAATACTTGCTTTCTGGTTGTATATGTTGAAGGCCTTTAGAACATATTCACAGATCATTTTAATGAATATGGTTTGCAGACCTGACTATCCCATAAATACTGAGTTTCACTTTCCTTCACATATCAGTCACACAGACGAAGGAAACAAGTAGGCCACTAAAGATGGCTCTCCTTTCCTCAACTTCTGCTTTAGTGGACTGCAAAGAGCACTGGACCTGAGAAGGAAGATCCCCTGGGGCTGCCCATGTGTGGGGAAGAGGGCTGGGCTTCACCACCTGCAGCCACAGACCGTAGAGTGCCCCGTCTCAGTAGCCCAGTGGGAAATGTGGGTTGGAGTCCATACCAAGGCATCCCAGTGGTACACAGCACTCAGGAGTCAGAACAAGAGTGCTCGCTGCAAGGGCAAGCCAGCAGGGAGTTGTGGGATGGGGGGCTTCATGGTGCAGGAAGGAGCGCTGAAGCCAGAAAGTGTGCCTGACTTTGTGACAGCAGTTTGGGCCTGTCAGTGTCTTATGAATGTGTGGGAAACTAACTCTCAGAATAGGGGAGGGAATCACTGAAGACCTGCCACTGATGGTCTCAAGGTGGCAAAATTACGACAATTCTCTTTTTTGACTTCTGTGGTTTTATTAACTTTTTTACAACTGAAAAACCCTTTGTGTATGCTACTATTTTGCATGGGGGCACTTTGGGGATGGTGGGAAAGGTAGGAATTCTGCAGCAAGTGGCACTGTGGCAGTTACACAGGAATATAGTTCTCACACCCACTTCTGATGTCAAGAGAAAATACAGCTCAGTGAGTTAAGGGGGCTGAAGGCTTTTCATTTGCTGATGGAACTTAAAAGATGAGGACAGTTTATAATTTTTAGAAAATGGGCATCACATTCAGAATGTCCCTGCATGTTATACTGGGTTCTGAAGTGCATTAAATTATTCAAAGATTTTATAGTGCACTTGTGCCTCTCCTCTCCTCTTATCTAGCCACCCTGAGAGACTGTGACATGAATGACTCCTGCTCTCATGAACCAGGTAGAGACTGGGATATGTCATGTCCCTTAGATGTGCCGGGACAGAGAAAAATTTAAGAACCACTGATGTTATAGCTTCCCTGTAACTAAGTAGGTTACACAGCTGATCAACTCAACCCCTAACACCTTCTAGAGTAATAATTCTAGAACAACAGAGCTGCAATACCAAATAAATCTTTTTAAAAATTCTCTTAGCTACAGTTAGAAAAGAATGAGATGAAATATTAATAATCTATTTAACTTATCTAAAGTATTTTCAACTCAATAATCAAAATATCCTGTGCCTGTGATGTATGTCATATTTTTTATACCAGATCCTCAAAGAAGTCTGGTGTCTACTTTATACTTACATTGTATCCCATTTCACAATTAATAGCATTTCAAGGGTTCAATAGCTACGCATACAGCCATTGGCTACCATACTGGACATATTATTACTACCCAGGCCTCGCTCATGTCCACCCAGTAGAAAGTTCTCTATGAGGTAGCATTCTTGCCTGTTCTGGACCCTCTCCTTCTCAGGACTAATGCTTCCACCTTGATTTCTATTCCATCCCAGATATCCGCCAAATGTCCATTCGGTCACCGGGTACTCATTATTGACTGCCCGCCAGGGACTGGGCATTTATGTTCATTGACGAGGACAAAAAATAAGTGAGACACAGACCATTGTTTCCAGGAGCTGCTTCAGAATTCAGGAGTTGAATTCTCAAACATGAGAATTCAGGGAATGTGCTATGGAGACATAAGAAAGCGATGCATAGAAGGAGGGGTGGCTGCTACTTGTGGGGCTTTGGAAAGCATTCACCAAGGAGGGAGGAGGGAGACTTGTGCTGGGTTTGAAAGGGTGACAAACAGCTGTGGAGAGGCAGGAACAGGTGTTTCTGGCATATGAAAAAGTATATTCAAGAATAAACACAAGGACATGTATGCTTGGAAAGACAAGTGTCCAGCAGGGCAAGAAGATGGCAAGGGAGATCTGGGGAATGTAAGGCTGACCAGGTGGACCTCAAATCCTCAGCAGCACAAGACTACTGTAGGCTCACATTCTGAGCAGGGAAATCTCATGACAAGTTGTAACACAGATTGGAGAGGGCAAAGCATAGCCTGGGCCAGGGGGGTAGCAGTAGGTCTGGAAAGGAGATGTAAGCTGCAAGTGAATGAAGAGAATATAAGAGATTCTCTTCAAGAAAGAAATTCAAGATGAATCTGTAAGATGAGCATTGCGATGCAATCAGGGCTATGTGCCTAATAATCAGGGCTTTCCAGGCCCAAACTCATGGTGCTAGGAGCACTGGGAACACTGGTGTGGTTTTAAACTTCACCACAACAAATGAGAACACTAAATGGCTTCTTTCCCCCAAGTGAATTAGCAGGGCTCCCTCTGGGTTAATTTCGGTAGGTGGAAATCAATGTAAATTGGCCCAGGCTTGTTAGGAAAGGGTCTGTTGTGGAAGCCCAACAGGAGCTGGCAGCACCCTGGCAAGTCCCATCACTAAATGTGTTGGCATGTTTGACCCTGAGTTGTTTGGAAGCAGGCCCTCAGGTAAGAGTAACACCTCACACATATAGTGAACAGGAGTCTCTCAGTGCTCATGGTTCCTCCTTTTATAGTTGAACAGGAGAGTGCAGTAGCTTAGAGGTCATAGAGTTGGTGATTGGCAGAGTCAAGCACAGAATCCACCCTCAGTGGTACCAAGATCACAGGGAGATTAGGACAACAGCTGCCACGGAGAAATGCTTACTTTTATAGCAAACCCAAGTGAAACATGAGAGAGTCTGGCTAGAGACACACCAGGTGATAAACCTCTCTCTCTAAGCCCGAGACATATGGCTCAGTACAATGGATGGATGAGGTACTCACATGGTGAGAAGTCCACAAAGTCTGGGTCGATGTTATGCAGCAGCTCTACTCTAGGGGATGGACTTCCTTCACTAGAAAGACAAAGATGTAAGAAACATTAACTTTCTCTCTCGAATGAGTATGAGTTACAGCAATACCTCCTTGCCTTGTATTTATAGGAAATAACAAACCTGATGATAATTAACAAATTCATCATGGATAGGTCTCCAAAATATGTTTAGCGCATGTTCAAGTGGTCATCATTTGTCTACACTATCGCAACAACTGAACTTTAACATAAAAACTTCAGTGTCAAGCACATGAAAATTGAAAAAAAAAAAAGGAATTTGGGACCCTTTGCAATCAATAGTACAGTTGTATTGTGACAATACCATTCTCTTCAGCAGGTAAATGCAGGCTCAAGTCATCTTGTAAAGATTTCATACCGAACACTCTAAGGGAAATGAAGAAAACATCTGCCAAGGTGGTGGCATCATTATTACAGGTGCAGCATAACTTTTACATGTTAGCCTGTATCAGAAAACTTAGTGTCTTCCATATTCTCATTTGTAACATAGGACTTATATTCAAAACAGAAAGATGCAAAATAATGACATGGTCAGGGAGGGTGTGGGGGTGAATCCCGGTATTACAAAGATATGAAATGTATATATATATAAACTATTTGATTATAAAATATTAAAAAAAAATAATGACATGGGTAACATTTTAAAAAATGTACATACCACCTATGCTAGTACTAAAAAGAAAGAAGGAGATCACTTAGTCCAACTCTTCATGCCATGAATGAGGAAGGAACATAGTAAGCTATTGGTGAAATGGCTCCTTAAATAGAGTTCTGAAAATATTGGCAGTACAAATACCACCCAATGTCTGTGGGGTAGACATGAAACACCCGACCATCTTGCTGGTGGAGACTCAATTCTGTACAAGATGTTGTTAGACATGATTTCAGTTGGTGGGAGAGTACAGAGGGCTACTTAATAACCCATAAAAGTAAAGTACTGTTAACAGTAGAGGATCTTATATATAAGAATAAGAAATTAAGCCCCTGAGGTGTGAGGACATGTTTTCAAGTGGCCCAAAGTCCAAACCCTAAATTTTACAGTTAGCTGTTTAAAGCAGTGGTTTGGGATTTCAAGGACTAGTAAAATTTTCAGAAAGGTGAGCTGTCATTGGCAAATTCAAGTACGGTTAAAGTTTAATAAAAACAAAATCCCCCCCATCTACTACTGTCACCATTATTTTTATAAAACAAAGATAATTTTAACAGCAAGACAGTAGAAAAAAGACAATATCAGAATAAACAACAGTGCTTTTAAATTGAATATGTTTAATTTTAGTGTTCTTCCTTAAAGATATGCCAACCAAGTAGGTTGGAGAAAATGTGTTTTCATAATAACTGTTTTCAACAATACCAACTATTATCACCACAAACTGTAGAAGGAATAGTGGCCTCAATAAACTAATCAGAAAGTTTGATTGATTATTGCCATACTGCTCTGTATGTTAGTTTTTAACTTCTATACACACAATAGGTTATACCATAAATGTTTAGTATTCTCTGATTCAACTGTTGCAAAGTTTTATTTATATACAAGCAAACCACTGAAAGTGAACAATATCAACTGCTTCAATAGCAAATGTTGTTCCTTCCGATCAGTTCTGAAGGCCCACTTTCTCACATGCAGTACAGCACTGTCTTTAAGAGAATAGCCTTTTGGGGTTTGTATCTCAACTCTGCAAGTTACTGGTGATATAAACTGAAGCCTTGTTTTTCTCACTTGCAGAATATGGATGAAAGTACCTTCCTAAAGGGTGAAGACAACTAAGTGAGGCAATATATGCAAAACCCACATGCCTGGGATATAGTATTGATTAAGCTAGTCACTTAGAAACAGTACCTTTTATTGCAAAATATGGATCTGACTTCTGCAGACATGAAATCTGAGACAAGTCTATAATCTGAGAGACAGACTTAAGAATAATATGTAGATACAGTGGAAAATTAATATTCCTATCCATTCTTCTTGTTGACAATAATTCCCTTTATGAAATACTCTGGGTGGCTATATTTTCAATTTCTAAGAGGTTATGATGGTCTTCCCACATGAGTCTCTTTTTAGGTAAGTATCAGTTTCAAATATAGCTTAGGCCATACAATCTACTGATTATGTGCTGAATATTAAAAAAGATATATATCTAGGAATTTTTCTTACTTTTTGTTTTAGGCAGATGGTATACTTAAGTTATATAAGCAACTGTCTTCACTAGGCTGTTGATTCTTTTTATGAAATTTAAGTCTTTGAATATTGACTGATAATGCTCCTGGGAAATGATATTTCAATAATCATGCAAGTTGATGAAAAACTCTGATTTTAAGTGGACCTAGGTAATGAATGCTTTTATTACAGAAAATGTTTGAGATCAGGCTGATGGACCCTGAGAACTTGTTTGGAGGTTCTGGCAGGGGAGCGCAGCTACTCGTATACCCTCGACCCGAAGAACGGTCCGTCTCTATTCCGGGAAGGCCGTCCTCTTCGACCGAGCACACAGCTTCAGGAGGGACACACATGGAGTGGTGAGGGAGGAAGGGGACACCCGCCTAGCCAGCCACATCAGCCAAATCAACCCTGTCGATCAATGGGGTACAGATATTGCAGCCAGATCGCCCTCACACCCAGATCAGGCTGATGGAAACAAAGCTTTGTATTAGTTTCTTTAAAGTAGGCAGTTATGGGGGTTAGTGGACCCTTACTGTATGATGCTCTCTATCCACCCTGCTATCAAGGTTGATGCAGAAAGTGAAATGGATCACATTGTTCACAATGAACACTTAATCAGAGATATACCTCTAAACCAGTAAACAGGCATGTTTCATGCGTGTCCACAACAACCAAATTGGAATTACTTTGATTTGGTTAGTTTGAACAATGGCAGTTAGCATTTACAGAATGTTTACTCTATGTCCTATACCAATGTATCACATCATTTAATCTTTGACACTATCACAGAGATATGACCTTGCTAGAGAATGGTGATTTCTAAGAACATATGGCTGAGCAGGGGACAGAACTGGGTTTGGAACTCAGGAAGACTGACTCTCAACTTCTCTACTTACAAATTCTCTTTTCAGTAAAATGTACACAAGGTCTCAGTATCTCTTTGAAAGTGCCATGTTTCCATTCATTCAGCTTAGTTTTAAGGTTCTGTTAATAAATATTAACTTCAAATACCTTTATTATTAAATGTTACATAGATTAAGAAAACATGGAAAATGCTGGCTAGAGTGTAGAGGAGAAAGAAACTCATAAACCATTGGTGGGAATTTAAACTGATCAAATGCCTCTGGAAAATAATATGGAGGTTTGTCAAAACATTAAAAATAGATCTACCATATGATCCACTCATTCACCTTACAGGTATCTACCTGAAGAATGCAAAAATACTAATTCAAAGGGATCTATGCCCTCTTGTATATTGCAGCAGTATTTACAAGAGTCAAGTTATGGGAACACTCTAAGTGTCAAGGAGAGAACAGTGGGTTGAGAAGATGTGATATAGATATATATATGTATATATATATATATATATACATATATATGTATATATATATATACACACAATGGAATACAGCTCAGTTATTGAAAAAACAAACAAACAAACATGAATTCTTCTCATTTGTGATAACATGGGTGGAACTGGGGAAGAATATGCTAAATGAAATAACCCAGAAGGAGAAAGACAAATACCAGATGCTTTCATTCACATGTGGAATAGAGAAACAAATCAAAAGTCAGACAAAACCAAACCCAAAACAAACCCTAGAAATCTCACTGCAGAAATGAGTCTGCTGAAGGGGAAGAGGGAGGGTGGAGAGCAAGGGGGGGGGGAGTCACAAGGGGCTGTAATGTAGGACTAGGGGTGCCTTGGGGTGGGTGTGATTTCATAACTCCAAAGAGGTGTGGCCTTTTATCTCTGAATCATATAGTATAAACAAATTTTAAAAGAGAGGTAATCCTTTTTCTTCGTCCTGTTTTATTAAATACATATATAAAACGACATTTAGCTATGTCTCCAGTTACATTTTGGTAATCAATTTTAATTTACCCCAAATTTCATATTTTCCAGATTAGTTTAAAAATTAAAAAAATAGAGCAAGGAGACACTGATCAGTGACTAGTTTCCAATATGCTATAAATGTTTTCTAAAAGTCTACAGTTTCAGACACTGAGATCACAGTACTGTCCAGTTTTAAATAGAGTTTCCAGTTTTTGACTTTCATTTTCCATCTAAAGGGTGGGGCAGTAAAACATTTCCCATAAATAAATGAAATGCTATTACATTCCATACTTTTACCACTAGCTGTTGACCATCTGTCATAAAAAAGACACACCCTGGAAGGCAGTATCAAATTTTTAGAAATAGAAATAGCCATGACAATTTTTTCTGACATGAAATTTTGAAAGTAAAAAGTAAGTAATTAAAAGTTCCAAGAAATACCCACAGAAGAATGTCCATTGTGTTAACCCTCTGTAA
Organism: Uropsilus gracilis; assembly: GCA_004024945.1. Taxonomy (NCBI): domain Eukaryota; kingdom Metazoa; phylum Chordata; class Mammalia; order Eulipotyphla; family Talpidae; genus Uropsilus; species Uropsilus gracilis. The sequence goes on from PVHY01003025.1 coordinate 33,287, forward strand.
GCACTTGTCATCATCTTCACTTCAAGCTAATAAGCTGTTTCCATGTTCAGGAAAGTGCTGTCTCTACCTATTTTCCCACCAAATCCCCACAAGGTAACAAATTTAGCACTACATTTTACACACGAGGAAATGGATGCCTGGCAGTGTTCAGTAATTTGCCTAGGATCCCACAAATAATCATGGAGGACACAAGATCTGAACCAGACCTAACCAGGTTCACATCTTTCAACCACTGTATTAGTGAAATTCTTGGCCTGACTTATTTTTTTTCTATGTGGATGCAGGTGATACTGGGTTTATATAAATTTTATGCTCCTTGAAAAGCCATCTTAACATGAAATCTTATTACCATAAGGAATCTAGACAAGGAAATTTTAAAAGTTTGACTAAATTTGGTAAGGAAATATGTAACTTAAACTCATTTGATAATAGAGTTTCATATGAGAGAATTTTTCATATATATTTTTATTAAGAATTCTTACTGAATTTTTTAAGTAGGCTATGCACAAAGTAAGCATCATAAAAAAAATAACTGAATCACACCCTTAATATAATCTTTTCCTACTCATTACTGAAAAATAATTGGTAGAACTTCTGGGTTAGCATCAGAGCAAACCAGCAGGACCTAATATTCCTTTCTTTCAATTTCCATTATAATACCCATGAAGAATTACAAAAAGATGAAAACTGGCAACAGTGTTGGAAACTAAAGAGAAGAACAGATGCCAAAGTCCCGAGGGAATTTTCACTAGTGCCAATGCTGAAGAGATTAACAACATATTTTTGGATTCTACCATAAGAATCAAAACCTGATCCCAAAGAAAATAGAAATAGATGAATTCACTTTGTCTACCTCTAGCTCAGAAACCCAGAGACTGCACTAAACAAAAAAAAATGCACAAAGATTACCTGATTGAATCCATCATTAATCCATCATTCCTTTCCTTTCTCGCTTCCAAGTGCATCCCTCTCTATGTCCATCCAGGCTGCAAACAACCGGTAACATGGGAGGCAATAGGAGAAACTAAGCCAGATACATAGCATCTTAGGATAGGAGGCCACCTAACAACAACAAAATCCGAAACAACCCTCAGAACAGTGCAAGCTGTTGACATACTGAAGTTCTTTTATCTAAAAGGTGGAGTAAGTAAAGAATCAAAAAAATAGCACATCTTTCCTTAAACATTTTGCTTTAACTTAAAAGCATAAAGCTAGGGCTATTGGCTAGAATTTCCTATTATCTTTATTTCATAAGTCATATGTTTAATGCTTTATTTTCTTAGTTTCCAGGCTGTGTTTCTTAAACTGGAGCAAGAGCCTAAGAACATGTGAGTTCCCTGATTTCCAAAGAATAGCAGTGGGCATCTACATTGGGATCTCTCCAGAAAAAAAACAAACATATTGAAAGGGAAAGAAAGCAAATCACCCATCACCCAAACTTACAACACAAGCAAGAGGAGAACACATTCCAGCCTGGACGGACATGAGGAGATAACCACCTGAGGCTGGAAGGGTCAGAGCTAGTGCCCACCCAGGGCAGAGTCCCCTGGGATAATGCCAAAGAGGCTGGTGGGCCCCAGAGGGGAAGGGACACAGAACCTGTGAGAAAATAAAATCCGGGAAAAATGAGAGCCCCGCCTCAGTGATAAAATGCTGATACAGGTTGACACCTGGTGGATCAAAGGACTGGCTATCTGGGAGTTAAAAAGGAAGGGTATGAGTATCAGAAAATAAGAAATAACAAGGGGGAGAGGCTGTGGGGAAATCCCTGTACACTGTTAGGGGGAATGTTGATGCAGCCATTATGTAAAATAGAATAAAAATTCCTTAAAAAATTAAAAACGGAAACTCCATACAAACTAGTTATCTACTTGTAGGCATTTAATGAAAAAAATACAGGAACACCAATTCAAAGGGATATATGCACTCCATGTTCACTGAAGCATTATTTACAATAGCTAAGAAATTGAAACGACTAAGTGCCTATTGAGATAACTGAATAAAGAGGATATATATATAGTTAGTTAGTTATATAATACTGTATACTGTGGAATACTAATCAACTGTGAAAAAAAATGACGTCCTGGCATTTGCAATAACATGGAATAACATGGATAGACGAAGAGTATATTGGTGAAATAAGCCAGACAGAAAAAGACAAATAACAAATGATTCCACTCATCTGTGGAAAATAAAAAACAAAACAAAACTAATGAACAAAACATAAACATACTTTTAAATTAGTCAGTCCAAAATGGTGATGACCAGAGGGAAGGGGAAAATCAGGTTTGGTAAATCAGGTAAGAAGGTTCAGTTGTCTGGGGAAAGGTGGAAATGATTTTTGGTAGTAAGCATAATTGAGTACAGATAGATCTTGATGCATGATGCCGCACACTAGAAACCTAGATAATAAAACAAAGTTTATTCAATACTAATTTTATTGAAAGGGAAAAAAATTAAAAGTGGGAAGTAGAACAGCAAGTGTGCAGGACCAAAGTGGTCACACCAATTCTGGAAGAAGCAAATGAGGTATAGGGGTCATTTTTCAGAAGGTGGGTGACAGGGGACTGAGATACATGAGCAACAGGAAACAGAGGAACTGGGTGGTATCATTGTGCTTGCTGAAAACCTGAAGAGAGTTTCTGAGACCTGGTGCAGGCAGGGAGAACTGGGACCTTGTTCAGGGACTCTGAATTGGAGAGTTGGAGTCCAAGGGAGTTAGAATGGCTAACTAGATAGAACCAGACAGAAGAAGCTGCACAGGAGAAAGTGAGACTATCCTTTAAGAGTACTTAGCTGAGTGTTGATCAAAGGTGAGGGAATTATACAAAACCAGGGGAAGCATCTAGAAGATTTAAAGTGACTAGTGATCGGCATTCACTCAGAGTTGGGAATAACACTCATTCTCATTAGCCAGAATGGAAAAACTCTTTATTCCAGTGTGCTGGGTTACCAAGGAGGGCTTTCACTCAGTAGTGAGTGATAGTTAGCCCTAGACTGCTCTGGATCTGCCTGATAAATCATATGAAAACAATACCCAGAAGAATCAAACTTTTTCCAAGATTTATGACAATACATGCATATCTAACATGCAACAAGGTAAATTGCACAATGTCTGGCATCAAATCAGAGATGAAAAGTCATGGAAACATGACCCATATGAAAAGAATAGTCATTCAATCACAATCAACCCAGAACTGGCATAGATATTGGAATTAGCAAAGGACATTATAAGTTATTGTAACTATATTACAGCTATTCAGAAAGTTAATCAGAGACATGAGAGATATAAAAATAAAACAATACAACACCAAGTTGAGTTTTTTAAAGTGAAACCTGTAAGCATAAGAAGAAAAATAAACTAGATGGAATTAATACAGTATTAGACACTGAGAAAATTTTAATAAACTTGAAGGCACAGCAATAGTATCTATCCAAATTAAATACAGAGGAAATAATTTGTTCAGAAAGAAAAGCATTAATAAGCTGGAAGCAACTTTAAGCATACAGGTGAGAAAACTAAATATACTCCTTCTTCTCAAATTAATTTTCAGGTTTTAATCCTGTTCAGTCCAATTTATAAGAAGCTTTTATTTTCATTTAACATAACCTCAGAGTTCATAAGAAAAAAAATTAAAAAGCAGAATTTGTTAAAAGTTTTCAAAGAAATTATAAGTGGAAAGATGTATACCTATTTCTACCAGCTGTTTAAATATATTTTTAAAAGACAGTGATTGTAACAGCAAGGTGATAACATGAGTCTAGCTACCGCAAGGGACTAGTACAGTGAATACCAACAAAGACTGTATTGTTAACAAGAACTTAAAACATAATTAAAGTGGTATTATCAATCAGTGAAAAAGGAAATACTATTCAATAAATAATTCTATTTTAATTTTTATTGAATAATTCCATTAATCAATTACATGAACAAATTAATATAAATAATAAAATTTTATTATATTTATTATTATTGAATGATGATTTTGACATTGAATGATGATTTTTATAATAATTATGTTAATTGTCAATCTGGATTGACTTGGGAATATTTGCAATAAGGCATCATTTTAATTCAGAATTTAACTTTTGGCTCAAAGACCATTAAGCTTTACTGGATTTCATGGTATCTATGAAAGGGAATTGTTTTTCCTCAATTATCTTCTTGAAACTGAATCAATAGGGGAAGTGATAAATGTTTTTATAATGTTAAAATTTGAAGTTATTTGACATCATTAGATAATATTTGACTGTCATGTTATAACATACAATAGATGAGAAATAAAAAGACATTCCTATGATAATGACCAGGGGTTCTGCAGCTGTTTATAATAAATTAATTAAATATACAGTAAGTGAAAAAACTTAGGAATTCTTTCAAATGTCTTGAACAATCTAGAGACTGTTTATCAACCTGAAGAACAAAAAACACAATGTAAGAAAACATACAGGATCGGAAAGAGTTTGGAGGAACCATATCCACAGAAGTGACAGACAAGGTCTGTGGTCTGGAACAGAAACAGCTGAAGGAGCCCCTACAGCCAATAATCCCATTCACTCCAGAAATGCTTCTTCCAAAATTTTAAGACTTTGAAGCAGGTCTAAGAGGAATCAAAATGATGCAACTAGTGAAACCTCTGATGCTTTCCGCATAGTTAGCTCTGCTTCTCATCTATTATTGGCATTCCTATTTCAGGAGGCCCTTTTGTGATTTCCAAAAACTAACATGATCTTGAAAATGATATTTCCAGGTAAATATCTGACTAGAAAAACGTTCTGGGCCCAGGTCAAGCATCTCTGACATTTGGCTGTCCATTTGTTTTTGCCGTTTTGAAAAAGTAGTGAGTCATCTGTAAGACTGGTGAATTTCTACACCAGCAGACGTGAGCCCAAAAAGTTCTCCTACACATACCAGATACCGAAGGCTAGCCCAATACTATGAGAAGTATCGACTTCCTCAGGCCCAGGGCCACAGGTGAGGTGTGGAGGGTGCGAGTTGAGGAAAGGTGAATCATTTCTCAGGATCTTTTATTAAGAAATGAGAGCAGAACGAGAGTAGTTCTTCACTTACTAAATAGGAAAGTGTATTCTCTAATGGAGTAGCATTCCTGGATAATAGCTTTTCCTGTACCTCCTGTACCTGGTTAAAGCCTGTAGCCAACATTATGGAGGATGCTGCAGAACAGAATGCTCCTCTTGCATGAGATTGGACACCAGGAGTTCAGTTACTTCTAACACTGAAAAAAAGACTAACTTGCAACCTAGAGTGAAAGGTGATCAAATTTCCCCCAATGTCTCTGCAGGCAGCTACAAACATGTACCAAAATCTTAAAAGTTATGTCTGACCAAGATAATCTTAAAATTAAAATGTGAACTTAAAAGCCCAAAATATGATGATATATTTTCTTCTATATATTTTATGGTATCAGGCTTTATTCTGAGGTCCTTTGTCCATTCTAAGTTGATTTTTGTATATGGTAAGAGATAGTCTAATTTCATTCTTTTGCTGTTCAGTTTTCCCAGCACCATTTATTGAAGAGGCTGTCCTTATTCCAGTGTATATTCTTTGCTTCTTTGTCAAAGATTAGTTGTCCATATATGTGTGGATTTATCTCTGGGTTTTCTATTTAATTCCATCAGTCTGTGTGCCTGTTTTTGTTCCAATATCATGTTGTTTTTATTATAATGTAAAAAAAAGTAATCAATAAAATAAAAAATAGATTAATAAAATACATATAAATTTCCTTAAAAAATACAAATAGGGTGCTATGGATGAACATCAATGACTTGGACTTCACCAGAGATAATAACCTTAGAGTGAACTGGGATCAGAAGAAATAATTGTTATTCCTCAAATCAAACCTACTCTTATCTGGAAATGTTTGCAGAGATGTGATTCGATCTGCCATTGTGTGTTTTCATAAAGTATGGTTAATAACACTTTTACCATCGAAACAAAACAAAAAACAAAAGTGATTCAATGTCAAGCATGACATAAAGGCTATCAGAACAAAACCACTCAAAACCTTCTCCTATTTCTTTAACTCAAATCTCTATAGCCTTCACATTTAACACAAGTGATAAGTTGAACTGAATCAGTTTTGTTTTGCTTGGAAATTTTGGTTTTATTTCCTTTATATTTTGGAGTGGGTCTTAATTTTTGCATAAAAAATGAGTCATTAGGTTTTACTATGTGTAATCACAAAGAAAAGGATGTGCAGTTTCCAGTATCATAAAAATAAACTGTATCTAAATTTTTGTGCATATATTTAGTATATTTTTCCTATAGGGTCATAGCTTTCAGAGTCTCAAAAGAGGTCTATGATTCAAAAACCTAGACAAAAGCAATCCTCTTCTGATTTTGATACTGACCTCATATAACACACACATCATTTCACAACAACCCAAGAATGATATGGAAGAGAATCAAGCCACAACACTTAGAAGAAAACATAAATATTTAGCAATTTCAGGCTGAGAAAAAGTTTTCTGAACAAAAAAGCAAGAGGAAAACCGATTTCATGGACAAATATGGAAAACATATGCATGTCAAAAAGCATGAGCAGAAACTGTAAAATAAAGAGGAAAATATTTGCACAAAATACAACAAAGATATAATATGAAAAAGCAAGAGCACAGCAGGAAAATACAAATTTTAGTGTTTAAACATAAAAATCATAAAGTAACTACTTTTATGAGAGAAGATACAAATGGAATAGGATCACTTAAAATTATCTTTAAATTTTAACCTTTACTAACTAAAGAAATTCAAGTCAAAAAGGTCAGTTTGCAAAGGATTTTTTAAAAGCTATATAAGAAAAAGTTTTAAAGGAGATAGGAGTCTCATATGTCAGTAAAACAAAAGTATAGTGACAATATTTTTAGAAAGCAATTTTATAATGTGTATCTAATTAAATGGTCATTTTCCAAATACTAGATGATATCACTTATATGTGGTAACTGTAAAAAAAAAAAGTCAAAGTCATAAAAACAGAAACTAGAATGACGGTCACTAAAGGCTGGGGAAATAAGAAATGGGGCATATTGGTCAAAGGAGTCAAACTTTCAGCTATAAGATGAGTAAGTTCTAGGCTTCTAATGTTCAAGATGGTTAGAGTAAACACCAGTATATTATATAATGGAAAGCTGCTGAGAGAGTGGATCTTAAATGTTCTTACCCCAACACAAAAACTGGTAATTATGTGATATGACTGGAAAGTTAACTAACCCTACTGTAATCATTTCCAAATACACATGTGAAGCAAACCGCCACATTGCACACCTTAAACTACACAAAGTTATGTGTCAACTATGTTACAGTAAAGCTAGAAAATTAAATTGCAGTATTTTTCTTAACAACATGAATTCACCAGTCCTAAGAATCAGAGAGAAAGAAAGGTGTTGGAATATATTCAACAGGACGTCAGCTCTGCGCTGGTGTTCCTTGGCTACATATCTCTTCTGTCTGTGGCCTTAGAGTTGGAGATAAAATATACAGACATTTGAACAAAACAATTCATCAGATTTAGCTTGATACCTGTTCTCTTCACTGTCTATCCTATTCAAAGACCCTAGGGTATTGTGTTACATGAAATACGATAGAAGAAGACAAATAAAATCATACTGAGTGACATGTACTTTTCAACTGGGGCCTGGCAGAATGGCTGCCACAAAGAGAGAAAAATTCTGCCATCAACGAGGTATTCCTAGAGAACACAGCTTCAACATGCATGGAGGAAGCTTCAAGAAGCATGTCCCTCAAGCACTCAAGGAGATCTGGAACTTTGCCATGAAGGAGATGGGCACTCCAGATGTGCACATTATGGCAGACCTGACAAATCTGTCTGTGTCAATGGAATTAGGAATGTCTCATGGTGCATCTATGTACATGGTCTAAAAATGTAATGAGGATGAAAATTCACCAAATAAACTCCAAACATTGGTTACATATGTACCTGTCAAAAGACTGCATACTGTCTACCTGGAAGAGAACAAACTGCTGATTGTCAAATAAAGCTATAGAAACACACACACATGCAAAATAAACACTGAATTGTCAAATAAAGCTATAGACAAACACACACATACAAAATAAACACTGAATGATGTTCAATAAATAAATAATTATTCTTCTATAGTCCAATAATTTAATTACAAATTATAGTCAAGGAAAAAATCCAAACTGTAGTTGAGATTTTTATGAAGAAATTACTCATAACAGTGCTATTAAATTCAATAAAAAAAGCAATAAAAGTTAAGTGAATGGTTACCAAGGTACAAATCTAACAGTATATGCAGTATTAAAATACTGTTTGCATGCATTTCTTGGATGACATCATCAAAAATGATGAGCAACTAAGTGAACAGGAAATGCTAATAAGAAAAATGATAAAGAAATATAACAAAATGTTTAAAATATCTGCTTCTGATTAAAATTGGTAATTTTTTATTGTCTACTCTTTGCAAGTAATCTACAGTGAGCAAATACTTATGCTCAAATGAAGAAAATTTTATAAAATAGAGTAACTACAGCACATGTGTGTGTATATGAAGCTTAGATAATAGAAGAAGCAAAAATGTGTCTAAGGGAAAGAAGTATCTAATCTGAAAGAACAAATAATTAGTAGAAACTTTCAAAATAACTAATGAGAGAGAAGGTTCTCATCTATTTGGTTTTCACCTTAGTTATTAGATAGCAATAACTTCCCTTTGACTTGGATACTGTTGAGTACTCTTTGAGTGGCAAGTCATAGACTAGTGATTATGCTCAAACTGAAAAATCAACTTTTCAGGCAAGCATAGAGAAATCAAATTGAGGTTGGTTTGAAATTTTTTTCCAAAAATAATGATTTACAAGAAGGACTGATCTCATTTTGAGAACATAAAAAGAAGTTGCTCAATACATTGAATTTTGCTGTTTGACATTAACATATATATATATCTACAGTAGAGTTATGGAAACATCCTAGGTGTTTAAGGATAGATGAGAGGATCATAAAAATATGGTACATATGTGTACAATGAAATACTATTCAGCTCTAAGAAGGGATGAACTCTTGCCATATATGGAAACATTGATGGAGTTGGAGAAGATATTGTCAAGTGAAATAGTCAGAAAGAGGAAAACAAATATCAGATGGTTTCATTTACAAGTAGGCTACAGAGAAACAAAACAAAGTTCAGAGTAAACCAAATGAAACACAAATTCTAAAAATCTGATTGTAAAATTGAAGTTACCAGAGGGAGTGTGGCAAGTGGGAGTGGGAAAGGGGGACCTTATAGAGGATGGTGGAGCATTTTGGGGACTTCAGTTGTGGGTATAGCATGAAAATGTGCATTTATATAGGTTTAACCTCTCACCTCCAAATAGACCTGCCATGATCTTTCAATCTGGAACTAGTGGAAGAATGCAAAAAACACTTACTTGAAGGACTATAGGCATGCCCATGTGGTATTATCCACACAATATTATTAGTTATATTATCAGTAATATTATCAGTAATATTATCAGTATTATCGACAATAGCCAAGGTATAAGAAGAACTCAAGTGCCCAATGACAGCTGGGTGGGCTTAAGAAGGTGTGGTATATCTGCATATTGATATATACACAATGGAATACTATCAGCTATTTAAAAAAACTGTTACTCCATTTGCAACAACTTGGATGGAACTGGAGGGGATTATGTTACACAAAATAAGTCAGAAGGAGAAAGACAAATAACAGGTGGTTTTACTCATATGTGGAATATAGAGAAACAAAACAAAGGGTCAGACAAAAACAAACCAGAAACAAATCTCAGAAATATGACTGTAAAATTGAGATTACTGGAGGAGGAGGAGGGAGAGGGTGTAGAGTACAGGGCAGGGGGAGAGGGGGAAGCACAAAGGACTATGGTGAAGAACTTTGGCTACCTTGGTGGTGAGTGTGTTGTGGTAACATACATCTCAAGAAATGTGATCCCATCCTTTAGTATCATAGACAGTGTTGTCAATCAATGTCAGCTAAAAAATATGTAGAAAGGATACATTTTCTGAGCACATAGTATGTATGTAAAAAGATCTGAGAAAAAAGTTGTTGCTTAAAGAATCTAATACTTTGTACAAATTAATAATTCCCTCAATTTCAAAAATAAAACAAGCAAAGCTAAATGAAAACAGCTCAATTTGGTTCTTAAAATGTTAATCAATAAAATCAGCTGCATGTTCTCAGAGCGAGACAGAGAACATGCCTTCTTTGCACAGGCTACCAGGTAGCAGGGCCACTACTGTCTGCGTGATGAGTTCACCCAGAAAATCAATGGAAAAAAATTCCAAAAGATGAAAAAGAGTTTTTGCAGCTTGAAAAAATGATATTCTATTGTTAATTATTTTATTCTTCATTGAATGAGCAATGTATTTTAACATTATATAAATTGCAGGTGTTCGCTGAAACTTGAGAAGAAACATCTGTATATATTACATTAAGTTCACCACTGAAAATCCAAATCTATCCTATCCATCACCAAGCCATTATATTCTTTCCCCAGTTTCCCCACCCTTGTTTCCCTCTCACTCTGTAACCATTAATTTGGTCTGCACCTTCAAAAGTTTATTTTTGTTTTGCTAGTTTATCTGTTTGTTTTCTCTACATACCACATATGAATGGAATCTTGCAGTGCTTGGAATTTTCTGTTAAGTTTATTTCACTAAGCATAATTCCTTCAAGTCCATCATGTTGCTGCAAATGGTCAAATTTCATCTTTTTCTTTTTCTATACCTGAATAATATTCTATTGTGTGGACATACCACATCTTCTTAATCCAACCCTCTGTCAGTGAGCATTTAGGATGTTTCCAGTTACTGGCTATTGCTAATAGAGCCGTAATAAACATGGAGGTGCAGAGATTTCTTTGAATTAGTGTATTTTATTTTGTTTTTTGGTAATTACTCCAAAGTAGAATAACTGTATTTTATGGAATGTCTGTTTAATTTTTTGAGAAATCCCCATACTGCTTTCCATGACATCTGAATTATTTTTTTTCAGAGTTCTCTTCTCTGAACATCCTCCCCAACACTATTTCTTGTATGTTAGACAATAATCATTTTCATAGGTGTGAGGATGAATACAAAACATTCAATAAACACCTGTAATTTATATAATGTTTTGGTTTGCATTGCTCTCAGAATAAGAGCTGGTGAACTTCTTTTCATAAATTTATTGGCATCTGTATATCTGCTTCAGAGAAATATCCATTCAAGTTTTCTGCCCATTTTCAATCAGGTTATTTAGGTTTTTTGTTGTTATTAGGTTTTATGAGATCAGTGGATATTAAGTTCTTATCACCTCCCATTCAACAGAATATCACCTCCCATTCAACAGAATCTTTTTAATTTGATACAAGTTTCTTTCTCTGTGCAGAAACTTTTTAGTTTAATGTAATCCAATGTTTCTCTTGCAGTTGGAATTCAGTCCCCATACACATTCCTAAGGAAGATGTTCAAGGAATGGCTATGTTTGCTTTATGTATTTCATGGTTTCAGGTCTTACATTTAAGTCTTTAACCCAAAATAATGATTAAAAAAATACATTTATTGAGTTGCCGCTGATGTACAACACTGTATACAATTCACCTCCACAAATACAAATGTTAGCTCACATGTACACCACCAAAACACTAATAATCCTTCCTCCGCCATTGTCTATTGGGCTACCTCATCTCCATCTTCCCATTCTGTGAACCTCAGTTCTGTTTGTCAGATTGCGGGTTTGTTTTGTTTGGTTGGATGTGTGTGTGTGTGAGCTTGCTGAGTAGTATTATATTGTGTATCTTTTTTTAATCTACTAAGCTGTCATCAAGCATTTAAGTGACTTCCATAGTTTGGTTTTTGTAAATATTGCTGTAGGATTGTATCTCCTTGTAGGGAAGTTTTCTAACCTTTTACTTTAAGCCTATGTTACCTTTGGAACTCAGATAGGTCACCTGAAGAAGACATAAAGTTGAGTTTGGTCTGATTCAATCATCTACTCTGTGTCTTTTGATTACTGAGCTATAGTTACTGGGATTTAGGGAAATTATTGTGCATGTTTATGTATGTATGTGATGTATATTTTTTTTCCTTTCTATAGATACATATATAGACATTTCTGTAAGCCATCCATCTGTTCTGTAAAAAACAATACTGTTACATATGTACATCTACATACAAATTGGATATATGTACTAATCTACTGATATATTGTGTTCCATATAAAACACCACCACCACCGCCCCTCCCTGGCCGCTTTAGTTGGTCCCCTCCCCCAGTTCTGTAGGACCCTCAAACTAATGAAAATGGAACTACCATTTGACCCAGCAATCACTCTTTGGGGAATCTACCCAAAGGAGACCTCAATGTTGGTACAAAGGGACACCTGTGCTCAGATGTTTATTGAAGCACTATTTATAATTGCAAGGACATGGAAACAACCCAAATACCCCAAGACAGAGGACTGAATGAAAAAGAAGTGGTATACACAATGGAATATTACACATAAATTAAAAATAACAAATTTGAGAATTTTTTGGTAACATGGATGTGCCTAGAAGAAATCATATTGGCAGAAACAAGTCAGAAGGAAAAAGACAGAAACCAAATGGTTTCACTAATATATGAACAACCAAACAAAAGTAAAACACCTGTACCCGGATGTTTACTGCAGCACAATTTATAATTGCAAGGTCATGGAAACAACCTAATTGCCCCAAAACAGAGGACTGGATGAAAAAAATGTGGTATATATACACGATGGAATATTACTCATCAATTAAAAATGACAAATTGGACGACTTCATGACAACATGGATGCATTTAGAAGCAATCATATTAGCAGAAACAAGCCATAAAAAAATAGGCAGAAACCAAATGGTTTCACTAATGTATGGGATATAGTGAAAAAATAAATAAATAAATAAATAAATAAATAAATAAATAAATAAATAAATAAATAAAAGCCTTGAGGAAAGTCAAAACAAGCTAAGCACCAAAATGAAACGCACAACTATGAACAGGAGGGAATGGGGAGGGAAGGGAGGGGAGGGAGGGGGGGATAAACCCTTGAGATTACAAAGTTGTGAAATTTATATATAAAAAAACAAAAGTAAAACATATCCCTTTAAAAGGATGAGATAAAATTGAATATAAATTCATGTTTCAAGGTTTTCTTCTTTTAACTTTTCTAAGCCTGTGGCTCCCCACTTCGGGAATAACTGTTCTAACTCTGGTGGCTAAACAGAAAAAAGAATTAACATTTCCAAAGTTGAGTTTGGGTTCTGTTTCCCAGAATGTATTTCCTTCATATCTTCCAGCTTGCCTATAAGGAATAGGATGTTATATTGCCCCAATATCACTTATCTCATCAGAGGACATCTGTTTATGTTTATGTATCTATTTACTCATTTTTTACACATATACACACTAGAATATAAGCTCCGTAAGAGTTAGGATCTTAGTGCTTTCCCTTTACTTAGAATAGGACTTGGTATATGGCAGGGGGATAGTTAGAAATGACTTACGGCACAGTTGCTTTCCAGCTCACATTCCATATCTTTCCCTTTATCTGGGTGCTCCATCCTTGTAGGAGGAACAAAACTGGTTTCCTGAGGTCCTCAGGATGTAAACAATACCCAATCCTCTTTCTTAGAGAAACTTCTCTGTTTAAAGACCTCCTGCTGAGAATGAATCTGTGAAAATTTTCCTCGTCATGGAAAACCCAGAGCCACAATCATAAACGCAGAACCTAAAAAATATGCACTATTTCTACAGGTATGTTTAAACTTATAGGCTGAGTCATCATTTTTACATCAAGCTATCATTCTCACTCAATAAACTACAGCTATTTTTGGAGTATACATTTGGGTAGGAAAAACAGCAAGATGTACAAGTAGGTACCTGATGGTTTTCCACACATCGAAGCCGTCCAGAGGTTTTGTGCCATTGGTGCTTCCCCCGGCCAGATTCACAAGAGTGGGCAGCCAGTCGGAAATGTGGATGAGCTCCCGATTCTTCACACCCTTCTGTTTCAGCAAGGGACTTGCCACAAAGCCTACCCCTCGCACGCCTCCTTCCCAGAGACTCCACTTTCTTCCTCGAAGGGGCCAGTTATTGCCCCCTGCCAAAGTCTGTCCTCCATTATCTGCAAGACAATTAGACTTGACATGAGGACAATGTTAACAATAAATACATTTAAGAATAAAAGACTTCTCTGATTGTTGTTACTGGTGTTTAAAAGCTAAAAACCCCCTCCTGCTAACCTCTCCCATACCAACTACTCTTTACCCGCCAACACTACCCTCCACTACCAAACAGGGCACAAATCTGACAGAGACCCTGAAGTCCCCCACAGATGGGGTCACCACTGAAAAACAATGTCTAAAGAGTAACTTGTTTGGGAGAGAGCTCTGAGCTAATCAATGACTAGGTTTTGAATGCATGTGTGTAACTTTTTAACAGAGGGGAAAGAATCTAAGTAAGTTGAATTCTTCCCAGTATAAAAACAAGAAACTTCTGAGTGACTTTCATTCCTTATTGACCTAAAGTTCCTGGTAGGTAGAGACAGTGAGTTTTCATTTTCCTCCAGGAATTTTTTTCTGTCTTTAAACTGGTAACTGAATTAACAGCAGGCTCCCTGGTGATACAAATTCTTTCTAAAGTGTGAAAAATTTCATAGGTGGGAGAAATATCTGTGTAAACACAGCAGTTGGGTGGAAAAAAATAATTACAAAAAAATTCCTCCCATCTGAACAGGATGGTAAGACAAAGCTTCATTGTGCTTTATGTGCCAAGGAAGACAAGTTTCTCTTTCAGGACAATCATGGGAATAGAGAAAATTAGTGAAGCCAGAGGAGAAGTTACAAGTGTGATTGAAGTATCTTACTGGGCAGTGGGGCACAAGGTTAGGAATCTGGACTGTAGAAAGTAAAAAGTGATATCATTAATAGACTGAGATTGTGGAATCCTTTTATCTCCAAAAGCACTCATATATTTAGGTGACTTTGGAGACACACATTTTTAAAAATGCCTTTTATTCATCAAACAGCCAATTAAACATTAAAAAACAAAATATACAATATGGAAGGGAGAGTCAAATCTAAGGGGAAAGACAACCATACAAATATGGCCAATAATGTATAAAAATTACAAAATGAAAATTCAAATTTGAAAAAAGATAAATAAATAAAAATGCACACATGTGAAAACTTTGGAAAACCAAACCAAACCAAACCAAAGTTAGACAGATGAACCACATGAGGACAGTATGACAGATCTGCTTTATAACAGTAACAAAAATCTAACATAGAAATCAACATCTTGCAAAGGTACATGATACACTTAGAAGTGTATCATATTGTAAAGTGTATCATATTGAAGTGTATCATATTGTAAACCTACAATGTTAAGCATCTACTATGTACCATGTCCACCTTAATTTCACATCATCTCACTCAGAATCTGAGTCTGACAAACCAGAATTGAAGTCTCATCTTGGGCAATGTGCTATCTCAGTTTGCACATCTTCAATGTGGAGATCATTAATTCCATCTTCATTTATACCATCATTCCTATTAGAGTGTGAATTAAATGAAACCATTTATGGTCATTTTTTGGTTGGGTACCTAGCATGACCTAAGTGTTCAGAAGTGGTAGTTAATATTTATAACAACCCAAAGAGTCTAGTATCATAACCATTTTGTTACTTAATAAATGAGATTTGAAAAGGTCAAATAGCTAATAAGTGGTAGAGATAAGGGTCAAACAAGATCTTTGTGACTCTTGGGCTCTTTCAGGCTCCAGAGTGTCATGCTCCTGAGGTCCCTGATACAGAGTGGAAATTTTTACTAGAGACCACAAATTTTTACCTACAGATCACAAATCCTTCACTTTCCTGTGAAGACCATAAGCACAGGCCAAAGTCAACAAAGTATACAAATCTTTTACTGATAGCGCAGAAGGACAGCTATTCAAGATAATCCCCTTCTGAGGAGCTTTTGTTGCTACATAAGAAGTTCAAGGCTCTACAGTCAAGGAAACTTCTAAACAAATCCTAACATACCAGCCCTAACTTTCCTGTGCTTCATGAATGGGAGGAGAAGAATCTTGATGTAGATGAAGTGAAGGTAACAAGCTTTCAACACAGGTGGTGACCATCTCATCATCCCACACTGGCAAGAACTCATATCTCTTCTTAACAAAGCTCAAAGCCCAGTCACTCAAGCCAGCCTATTAAATACACACTCTTTCCTATATTCCAAAGAAGAGGCAAAATCATTATAGGAAAGGAATTCCTCTAGGCTTGTTCTATTTCACAAAGCATCAGCCACCTACAGCCAAGGCATCAAAACTTAAAAGAAGGTACTATCCATGGGAAACAAAGATACTGGAAAGAGAAAACTGTACTCTACCTATGAAGTTAAGAATAGCAAAGCCAGCACTAATATTTTGCTGTGTTGTCTGGGTAACTCTTAATAAAACTAGCGCAATATGTCTAGAACATGCTTACTGTCTCCATCTTAAATGGATACACACCTCTCAGGTATTCTGTGTCTCTTTATATTCCACATATTTGTTAGCGTTCAATTAAAAATGTTGGATGATAATGGTGATGGAAATAAGAGCAGAAATGACAAGGACAAGAATGGCTGGGTCTGATGATTGACTAGAGGAGCAGCCCCTCAGATGTGACTCAAAGAGGAAAATATTCTTGGCTGCAAAGAGAATTTGGCCACTATTGCTACTGAAAGAACCGGATGGTGTTCACACGTACCATTATTGGAGGGTGCTGAAGCAGTTTGCATGGCTGTTTTTGCTGTTAGCTCACTCTCATGTTTTTGCCATTAGCAATGATAAGCAGTTCTATCATCCATTATTTCTATGGCTTCCTCTATTATTTTTTCAAGAATGCTCCAGAGAGAAAGCCTGTTAATTGATACATGTGCAGCTTCCCTCTTGGAATCCCCTGACACAGAGCCAACAGCAGATTTGGCTGCTCGAAGAGGGCAATTCAGCCCTGACAGAGACTCTACATTCACAGGCAGCACCTGGAGGAAGGCCACTGCTTCTCAGTAAAGGGGCAGAGTCAGACCCTGAAGCTGCTCCCCATCAGGTCTAGTCTGGTCTCCCTACTTCAAAGGAGCTGACACAAAACTGATGAGAGTAGTAGCAAAAATAACTTCATTTGAAATAAAGTAGAAAAGCAGGATTCCTACATTATTCATATAAGCCTGAGTAGTATCAACTAAAATTAAAATTTTAATTAAATTTAAATTCTATTTAAAAAGACAATAGACAACCTAAGTGCCCCAAAACAGATGACTGGATGAAAAAAATGTGGTATATATACATGATGGAATATTACTCATCAATTAAGAATGACAAATTCGACAACTTTATGACAACATGGATGTACTTAGAAGGAATCATACTAGCAGAAGCAAGTCAAAAAGAGAAAGACAGAAGTCACATGGTTTCACTACTATATGGGACATAATGAAAAAAAGTAAACAAAAGCCATGAGGAAAAGACAAAACAAGCTAAGCACCAAACTGAAATACACAACTATTGGCAGGAGGGAAGAGGGGGGATGGGAGGGTAGGGTAGGGGGGGTAAATCCCTGGGATTACAATGATGTGAAATTTATAGATAAATAAATTAAAAAAAAAAAGACAATGGAACCACTGCCATTTCAAACATGTTTCTTTTCATTTACTCTCCTAATTTGCCTTTGGGCAAAAGTAAAGTTTTGTTCTTGTTAAGAGAAATTTTTCAGGCTTTATTTCCTGAGTGATTTATGAAAAAAAAAAAAAAAAAACCCTCCAAATCAAAATAAGATGACTACAGTGGTACAGGAAACTATGAAACCTTTTTTTTCAGGGAAATTGTTTTTCAGCAATGTTTTTGGCAGAGGGAAAACATCATTATAAAACCCTTGCTATCTAGAAAAGAAATGTCAAAATAAAACAAATGTTGTTGTATACTGATGACAAATCTCATTTTATTATTCATTATTGAACAAGAATTACTATCAAGAAATCATAGACAAACCTCAATTAGCTTTAAGACCTCAGCAAAAGCACTCCGTATACCAGTCGGGCATGGTGGCACGTGCCTGTTGTCCAAGTGCTGGGAGGCAAGAGGCCTGGGATCTCTTAAGTTCGTGGGTTCGAGACTACCCCGAGCAACACAGCGAGACCTGGTCTTGAAAAAGCAGTTGGACTCGGTGGTGGGAGCCTGTAATCCCAGCTACCTGGGAGGCTGAGGCTGGGGATCGCTTGAGTCCATGGTACCCCGGGCAACTAGTCTCAAAAAAAAAAAAAAAAAAAAAAAAAGCACTCTGGATATGACAATGAAGACTAATCTGTATCCAGCTGATAAAAATTAAGATGGAAGCCTGGCAACAGTCCTAGGTTTAAGACGGTTCCCCGAGCAAAGCATTACTTGGCTCCAGAAGGCTGATGGCCCTTCAGCATATCTATCTCCCTCTTACCACCACACGTGCGCATCCTTCACCCCGGGCTTACCTAACACCCCCTCCTCACTCTAACTTGGGGAGCATAGCAGGAGGGGAAGGCTCCAGGGGTCCTGACTGCTGTCTGAACAGGGGCATTTATTCTTTTGGGTTCATTTTTCTCGTTATTACAATGTCATTTGGCTTGGTAGTTATATCAAAGATTAGGTAAATTCAATCTTACCCTACTAAAAGATTTTGGAGAAAGTATCACCACAGATACAGGCACACCTTGGTGATATTGTGGGCTGGGTTCCAGACTGCTGTAAATAAACTGATTATAATGATAAGCGAATCTGGCGATTTTTGGTTTCCCAACACAAGTAAAACTATGTCAACACTACACCATTTAAGCATGAATAGCATTATGTATAGTACACACATTAATGTGACACAGAGACACAAGAATATGCTATTGAAAAAAAGATCAATAGAATTGCTCAACACAGGATTGACAACAAACCTTCAACCTGTGAACACTTCAATACAGTTTTTCACAGGTTGCACAGTATTGGTGAAGCACAATAAAATGAGGTACTCCGGAACTCAATTTATCACCCGATACTCCTCTCTTCCACTCTTGTTACACACTCATTGACTGAATGCACATTGATCTGCCAGTCTACCCGTCCTTCTCCAACCCTGCTGTGGCTTCCATACTCCTCTCCCCGGGCCTAGGTGGTTGCTATCATAGGTGTCTTGCAAAGGCCAAAACCAAGGAGTCCACATCCCAGATCTGTGCATAAATGCTTCTTGTTGCCTTCCAGTGTGGAAAAGTTCAAACTTCTGCCCAACATACAGAATCCTTCACCTCTTAAGTCTAAGTTAACTATACTCTTAAGGACACTCTGTTTCCAGAACTTTAAAAAAAAATACAAAACTTGAGCTGTATGATGACTAGATAGAAACAAAAGGTGTCTGTTTATAACAGTCACCATTTGTCTTTATCATGCCCACCACCACATTTCTAATTTCACTGAAATCTATTCAAGAGATGGGCATTAAGTGCTGTGAGTCTGGGCAAGTTATTCTATCTCTGAGGCTGAGTTTCCACATTTAAAAAATTAGCAGAACAACAAAACTGCCTCTAATATATAGTAGCTGGCTCAGAAAAATCATTAAATGTTACTGATCAATAAATGTTACCTATTTTTATTGATAATTGCCAGCAACAAGAGCATCAAAATATACAGATCAGGTTATACCAGTGTTTATTAAACGTGTGATGTGGTAGCTGTAGGTATTAGAGTCACTCTCTAAAACAGCATACTTTCATAAGAAGAAAGTATTAAAAGCTTAGAATCTGCATTCTCTTCCCTGCAAATAAATTCATGAGAGTCATAAAAACACAGTGAATTATGGGGGGGTGGGGAGTGGTTGTAGTAATGATTGGGGCAGAGCTAGGGTATCTCTTGTTCCATGAGTTAAACAGTATACATCTGTTTACTGATAGTATACTTCTGCTATCCAAAAAAGATGTATAATCGCCATAGCCTGTGATTCAAATTGAATTTTGGAAATGGAATCTGTATTTAGATATTCAGTGGAATATTTGTAAGGGTTCTAAAAGGTTTGTAGCACTTGGAGCAGACGAAAGCTCTGACCCCCAACTCCTAGTCAGACAAAAATCTGTACATCTTGATTAAAAGCACCAGCAAGGGAACACTCCTGCTGAGTTAGCTTTAAGAGGATTCTGGTGGAATGAAATTGACAGCCAGAACCCATGTAATTTATATAGCCCCCCCCACCACCTCCAGATCTAAAGATAAAGAAGGGAAAGGAGAAAATCAGTGGGGGTTGAAAAGAAAAAAAAAAGCCACTCTATGGTCTTGTAGTTAAAGATGACCTCTTTAAAAAAGGGCTAATGTCATGGCTTATAATGATGTGATATAAATAGGATTTTATCTCTTTCAAACCTTATTAAGGATGATGACTCAAAAGTCCGTTGAAAGACTGAAAACATTTGGTCTCTACAAGTTAAAGAACTGGGAACTGAGAAACAGTGTCCTAATTTATTACATATTGGTGGGCAAATAACTAAACTTTTGCCTGTAATTTAAAACATAGGTAGTCACCCATCTTGGTGACTTTAAAGGAAGCTTGGCTCTTTAAAGGAAGATCTCAAGGATCATCTTTAAGATGAGTAGAGAATCCTGAGGCAATCTCACTGACAGGTGTGGGTAAGGCTGGGACAGATGCTGCCAGTCGGCTTTGTATTCACAGTCTGGGTCCCAGGACTTGCAGCACAGCAACCTGGTGATGGAGCATTGAGGGCAAACAACAGTACCAACCAAGTGAGTATTCCCTCTGTTTGCAACTAAAGTCCAACTTGTTTTCCCCACAGTTTGAACTTGAAAGAATGCATGATTTTTTTTTTTTTTAGCTAATGAAGTTATGAATTTCAAAGAAAACAAAAAATGTTTGGCATTTTGAGGGAGAATCATAGTTTAATTTACAAATTATCTGGCACTTCTTGCAGACCAGAAATCCATATAAAGTGGCCAGTAATTTTATTGTACAGTTGTTTATATCTATCAGTAATGCCAATAAATAATAGATGAGCAAAGTATCACAGAAGTGCTTTGATTCTGGAAGGAAAGAGCTGAAAATACCATCGGTAGGGAAAAAGGCAGAATTATGATTTCAAAATAACAAATAGTGATTACTTGTCTGGGAAGAAAGGAAGAAACTGAGGCCAACAATTTTCACATGGAATTAAAGGAGAGAAAATGAATCCCTCCTATTTAGCACCCACTATTTTGTCTTTATGTTTCCAAGCAAATAACCTAAGTTGAAAGTTCTGAATTTCTGCTTGAAGCAGAAGCAACACTTGGCTACTCTATGAGCACAGCTACCTGTCAACTTCCAGCACAGTCACATCTACAAGCAGACAACCTTTACTGTCCTGCCCTAGAATCAATTCTAAACACTGAAGAGAGAGAAAAATAACTACAAGTCAAACAGGATGCCTCATGCGCCTTATCACCCTACTGGAACAATGTTTCAGAACAGTTAAGTCAGGGCTCATATCTCTTCTGATAATTCCTATCCCATGACCCTTCCTCCACCTAAGAGAAAGGGAAGCAATCTATATGTGTCCCCTGGAAATGGATAATCAGCAGGTGGGTGAGCTAACAGGCTTAGTTTAAATAATCCCTCAGAGTCAGTGAGAGGAAGAGAGAGGACTGGAAGGGAGCAAGGGGGCATGTCTGTGACCCTAAGAAGGAACCCTGGGCCAGCATTCTAACATAAAGGGAATGACTTAGGTGGAGACTTTGAGAGTAGGCAGAGCCTGTGCTTCCTCCTTGGTTGGAGCCTGAATACTGGGGAGGGAGAGCAAGGCTGCAGGCATTTCCCTGCCCTGGGATGGGAGTGCAGCAAGGGCAACTGCTGTAGGCCCAGAAGCCCTCCAATCACAGTGTAGAAGTGGCTGCAGCCTCAAGGATGAAAGGTCTTCTTTGAGAAGAGCACAGATGTGCAGGTGCTGGAGACAGATGGGAATGGGGATTTCTGAGGAGTGAGTAGGGACAAAGTCTGTGGACCAAAAGCTCCTTTCAGCTCCACTATTTTGGTTTCCTGGGGAGGGAGCAGGAATGGGACCAGATCTTGAGTAACAGGTGATCTAAATGCACTGAAACCAGCTTCCTCCACCCAGCATAAGTGGAACCCCAACTGGATGACGTTTAGTTACTGGGACAAAAAGGGAAACAAGTTACAACTCTCAAGTCTGTCACCCTCATTCACAGGCATGAGGATGCCCTGTTTGACCAACAAAATAGCTGTGTGGATTAATTTATGGGTGAAATAGATGGTGGGTCTATTCTTACTGCTGTGGTTGCTTTGTTTTCATTGTGAATGCAGTAAGATAGGACCATGTGAGGATTCATTACCTTTTTATAAAGAAGCAACAATAACACTTGGGAAAATTCTGAAACAGGAAAAGTTTATATCACAGTTTTTAAATCTTTTTAGGTCCAATACTACCTTTATAAGAAATATAATTTATAAAGAAAATAGAAACATATTTACTGTCCCATAATGAAGTTCACACACAATATTGTACTCACATGCCTAATTTTAAAAATACCTCTAAATGTAATATAAAGGAGAAAGGACAACTGATAATATAAAACAACACATATGCCATAGGAGAAAATAAAGCTTGATCCTAAAAGACACAGCAAAGAGGCTAGATAACTGCATGGACTATATATGTTAAACATTGTTCATGTAACTCAGAAATCCGACTCTAAAATAAATACTCAAAAGAATGTTCATAGGAACATTATTCATAATAACCCCCAAAGTGAAAACACCCAAATGTACATTAGTTGAAAGAAAATGTAACATTTTTAGCAGTCTACAGCAGTAAGAGAAATATGACTCAGAAATAAAAGATTCTGATATAGGCTACAACATGGGTAAACCTTAAAAAGAATACATTAAGTAAAAGAAGCAGGCACAAAAGGTCACATAATATGTTACTACATTTATATAAAATGTTCAGAATTGGCAAATTCATAGAGGAAGAAAGTGGATCCTTCAGCTGGGAGGATGGAGGGTGCTAATAGACACAGAATATTGGGGTGGGTGTGGTAATAGATAAATGGTGATGATTATGCAACTGTGAATACACCTAAACCCACTGAGTTGTACACTTTCAAAGGGTGAATTTTATAGTTATGTGAATTATGTCTTACCAAAACAAATTATACAAAAAAAAAAAAAAAGGATCAGAGATCTAAAGTAAACTATAAAACTTTTATAGCATAACAATTAATACCTTTGTAAACTTAGGTGCCAGCAAGAATTTCTTAAGACCAACTTATTTATTTATTGTGTGTAAATGTTGATAAATGTAAGACATTGTTGAATGATGATAAAATTTCAAAGGCAGAATAAGCAATGGGAGAAAGTGTAGCTCATTGCAATTAAGCATCCATTCTGCAAGAAGGGAGTTAGAGAAGAAATCCTACATACAGGAAAAATTCTTCCTGGTGCCACATAAATGTATGCTAATCTGCTTCTGGCCATGGTGCAAGCTTGCCCACTCCAGGTATATTTCAGAACACAGGCAAAGATATACCTCAGGAGATCAGATGTGATTCTTTTAGACAGAGAGTTCTAAATACCATCCTAATTCTCAAAACATAGAGCTTCCAGGACATGTCAGAGTCTTTGTTCTTGTTTTCACCAGTCCATCAGATTGATCTGACTTCTTTTAAGAATAGGACATCTTTTCTGGAACCAATGTGTCTCTCCTTCTCAGACAGGCCCTTACTTTTCTACCTCAATTTTTCAACAGGATCTTTTGTGTTAAGCTGATCCTACCAAACATCTGCCCGGCATGTGAGACATAAAATTCCTTTTTGGAAAGTGTTTTGCATGTACCCAAAGAGATTGCTTCATTGTTTATTCCATTTTGGCTTCCTGAAAGGTTAAATGTGGAATCAAGTGGAAAATCACTTCAAAATAGATAAGAGAATACATGAATCTTTTCCATACTTCATGAAGTCAAGAAGATATATTAACCCCATCTGACATAAAGTACTGTCTTAGTGATTCCTTTTCTTTTCCTTTTCTTTTCATTTCTCTGACTTACACACAGTAAAATTGACATGTTTTGATGTACAGGTCTATGAATTCTGACAGATAGTTACATAACTCGTGCCACAATCAGGACACAAAACAACTCCATTACTCCAGAATTACCTACTGTGCAGATATATTTTAGTAGAACCCTCTACCCACTTTTAACCTGTGGCAACCTCTGATGTAGTCTTTGTCTTTAGAGTTTTGCCTTTTCTAGAGTGTTCTATGAAAACAGCTATTTTTTGTGAAACTTCGTCCACTTTGCACAACACATTTGAAATTCATGCATGTTAGAGCAATTATCAGTATTTCAGTGTGGTGGTGCTGAGTTCACAAAGAGATAGGTCACCTTTCCTTTGTCCATATGCACTAGCTGAAGGACATTTAAAATTTCATCAAGGTTCCAGTAATTATCAATAAAACTGCAATATAGACTGGGTATAGGTTTATATATATAACTGCATTTCAATTTCTCTTGGATAATCCCCATAATTTGATTATTTCCTTCAAAATAGATCTTCTTCATCCTTAGTTTTCAATAGTTTGATTGTATATGGGTATAGCTTTCTTTGAGTTGATCCTGATTGGATTTTATTGGGCTTCTCGAATTTATACAGCCATCTTTCAGCAAATTTGTGTTACTCTCAGACATTATTATTTCATGTAGCTTTTTTTTTTCCTGCTCTAATATTTTCCTGCTCTTGCTGGAACTCTACTGATATAAACATTAAACCTTTTAATATAGTCCCTTAGGTGCCTACTGCTTGATTAAATTTTTTCTCTTTCAGATTGTGTAACACCATTTGATCTATCTTGCTGCTCACTTATCCTTTCCTCTATCATCTTCTTTCTGCTACTGGGTCCAGAGTGGCCATTTTATTTTGGTACTGTATGTTTACTTTTAACATCACAGTTTGATTTTTTTTCTACTTCTCTACTAAGACTTTCTATGTTTCCATTCATTTCAAGAGCGTTCCACTTTATTTCATGAAGAATAGTTTTAATGGCTGCATCAAAAATTTTTGTCTAACATTTGAGTCATCACAGAGTAGATATCTAATGATATTCTTTCCCCTTGAGTTTTGGCCACATTTTCCCAGGTCTTTATATGATGAGTGATTTTTATGTTACCCTGGACATTTTGAATATTATATTGTTAGATGGTAGGTTATGAGAATCTAAGATACTGATATTTGACTTGGCAGATAATTAACTCCATTTTAATCAGATTACAAGTTTTCTCACTTCTGCGGACAGCAGTTCTAATGTCAGTTTAGTTTCAAGTCTGTGCTATGATGTCCAGGTTTTCCCCAGTGTGTGTACTTCTCAGGGTTAGGCTGGGGCTTGGGCAGTTGCTTATATCACAGTTGAGCTCATGAAACTTTTATTTTGCTTCTCTGAGTTTGTACAGCATGTGCACAGCTTGCAGTTGAGTCTGACACTTATGTGAGTTCATACAGAATCAGGAAGCCTCTTCTCCAGCTACCTCTTTCCAGAGATTTCCCCATACTTTCCAACCTCTTGAGTTCCCTGTTCTGGTTTCTCTGGTCTACTATTCTGCCATGCACTTCCATGCAAATGAAGCTGTCTTTGGTAGTAAAGTAGCAAAAAGAAAATGATAAAATAATAAGATTATCACACTCTTGAAAAAAAAGGACCCCAATATCCCCAGTACTCTGGTCAGGGAGAATTTTCTTTTGGGATTTTATGTAACTAACTCCCACCAACAAAAGCAATGCACATCTTCACCCAGAACTGTCCTTGAAGTAAGGTTAGGAGAGAAAAAAAGAAACAAATTAGATGAGAATACCCTATATTCCATAGCAAAGGAAGAGTCCCTTTTCCCAAACCTCTGATTAGAAATACGAATATTTAAGATATGGATATTTTGCTGCTGGCACCTGTTCCATATTTCCATAATTCTATGAAATCTTGGTCAAAGCTTAGAGACAGAAACACACACACACATACAACCACCACAAAACTCACCCCTGGAGTAAGGAATTGATAAAGTTCTGACTTCGTTCCCATTTACCCTCTGCCTGCTGCTGAGTACAGGAGCCCAGGCAACTCTTCTCTATAGCTGCCCAGAGTTTCAGTTGTAATCCAAAAAAAGATGGGCCTTAGTTGTCTCACTCTATCCTGCTTGGCCCCAGAGGGGGTACCCGTGATTTTGATGAGAATGGGCTGATGGAACCTGTGATAGCTGGTCGTCTTTTTATTGCTTCTTTTACTTGTCTGTACTTTTGCCTGAATGAATACAGGAGCAAAGGGAATGATACCTCATTGTCATGAAAGGATAAAAGAAAAAATAATGATTTGAAAGGTCTTAATGAAGTTCTTGCTGAGTGCCCACAACTGCTGACAGTGCTCTCGAAATGCAATTCAATAAGCCATTCCTCTCTAGGGACATGTCAAGTAGGGAAAGTCTGGCCCTGGGGAAGAAGAGAAGTCTCCACTATTAGGACAAAGGAAGATACAGAGAAAGGAAGGTGAAACTGGGGGATTAAAGAAGGTGCCATGGGGGCTGTCTAACCTGATGCCAGATCTTGATGGAGAAGAAAAGGGAGACTGTTCTGGAGAGTGAGGGGTCCCAACATGGCAATTACCCTTCCAAAGTCAGCTTTGTACCCTTTCACTACAGTTAGTGTTTATTTTACCAATAAATGTAGGAAATGAAGAAGCAATTCCTAAGGACATTTTATTGTTCCTGACCATGTTCTTACCTCCTTTCCTCTTGACTTGGTAGAAAGGATTTCTAAGACTTTGGTTTAGCGTGAGGACTAGAGGCCTGGTCATACTAGAATGAGTTATAGGCTCTTTCCTGGGGAATCTTGAATTACCACAGACAAAATTCTCAGTAACTGCTGTGACTCAGCTGGTTGCTGGCACTGTTCATACACTTCAGCTGAGTTAAAGCATTCGGAAGTTTATTTTTCATATTTTATTTGGGCTTATTCCTAAAATCACAAAGGCAGAATTTTCATTCCAGGATGTATCTATTCTATCTGAAGAAATTTTCTGTTAAGATCCAGAAAGGTTGTGCCCAAGAGACCTGGTGAGCAGACAGCCTCGAAGGGGAGAGGCCATGGGTGGGGCAGATGTACAAGTGGCCTGCACAAGCAAATGGGGACCACATCCCCTGGACTTCTCACTGGTAGCTGTGTGGACAATACCTACCCTGTGACTCAAAGGCTTTGGGTTCCTAACTTTAAATTCCTAACTTTAAATTACAGTGGGAAAGGAACATTTCCAGAAGCAGAAGACACAGGGATACTGGTCATCTTGAGCCAATTCTGAGCTCTATCCGTGGTTGTGCATTGTAACACAGAAGGAAATATTCAAAAGATAATAAAAGAAATTCATGTTGAAATCAGCAGAGCAAGCAAAGCAACTGGACAGCTAGTGCACTGCCAACCTGAGAGACACTGTCTCCATTTCTAATAATAAAAATTTACTCCCTTCCAGGGTGACATCATGCTGGAGTCCTGATTCTCTTTTCTGAAATGAGGTGTGCTTAGATTCAAAATCATTGCTCCAACAGCCCATGGGGTCACATGCAAATGGAGAGACCAGTGATTGCATCACATTTGTATGGTTTTTTCTGGGAACTATCTTTTGAAAAAGACTTTGCTTGGGTCCCCTGATCCCCCATCCCCCACTTCACCCTCCTACTGGCCAGCTGCTGGGACTATTTTGTCGCTTATCTAACACAAAATAAACAGAACAATCTGGAGCTAATTTAAGCGGTTTACCATATCAGGATACAGCTGGGAAAGATTTTAAGAAAAGGCTCAACAGGAACAATAGTGCTGTGAAGTTGAGCAGCGGTGGAGAGTACAGGAAGGCAGTTTCAGACAGCCTGGCAGACAGCTGTCAGCCACTCCAATAACAATCCCCACAGCCAATGCAAACGGGCAGGGTCTGTGCAGGCAGCTCCGAGTAACACTGACAATGAAAACAAGGGATTAGAGGGTGTTCTGAGTTAATGACTGCAGTGTCAGGGCCACCAGTCTCCTGGGAACCCTATTCCATGCAGCAAGGAACGAACAGGAATTACAGATGAGGGGACAATGTTTCATTTCTCCACAACACTAGTCAAGGCTTATTATTATTATTATTTATTTTATTTTTTTTTTGACACGCATGCATACATGCTGACTTTATCCTCCTGACTTACGAATCCAGCAAGGCCAACAGAAGAACATCTGTTTCTGACATCAATTTCTTCTATCCTGCAGGAGGTTGTCTATTTAACTCTTCAGGGGCCTCTGGCTACACCTTGAATTTCCTAGTGCACCTTGACAGAAGTGAAAAGACTTGAGGGAGTTAAGTAAAGAAAGATAAGTGCTGCCCTTAAAAGAACTTGCAAATGCTTTATATATTAAAGCAAAAAAAAACCCAGTTGGATCAAGCTCTTGACAGAAATCCAAGAAATTAGGTAAATTGTGTAGTCCTAAAGGTGGGGACGCTTCATGCAGAGAATACTGAATTGGATGCAAGGGGATTTTTGGACTATATCCAAGTATACTCGTGTCACAAAGGGTGCCCAGGTCAAAGTTTCCTCACATAGGACCAAAAGCCCTAATCCTCTTCTTCATTATTTAATAATGAACACGCGCTCATGCTCACACTTTCTTTTAGTAAGCATTCAGTTGAGTAAATGTTTTCCTCTTTAGAGTAACTTCTAGGTTTATTACAGAACAATTCCATTTGTTCAAGGATTACTTTTCAAAACAATCCTCTATTTCTAAAATATATCTAGAAACTTAAATTGAAAGTGGAAATTAACTGTTTTATTAGTCAAGGTCTCATAGTGTTGTGCCATGTGTCAATAGCACTGATTATCAAGTTTCCATGATAATAGAACTAACTTAAGACTGAAATTTCAATTAGCAAAAGGAATATATATGGGTAGCTTTAGTAAGAGTAGAAACGAATATGAAAATTTCTAAAGGATGAAAAAATAGGAAGGCAATGGAAATGTGCCTTTAGAAATATAATAATGATCCTTCCTTCTATTTTCAGAGTATATCTGCATGGACAATGATTACTTCAAAAAATATCTAAGCACCCTAACAAAAATTCCAACATCTAAAAATAGAAAATACAACTCAAAAAAAATAGCATGTATCAGATCACCTGGCAGGTTGTTAATGTAGAGTTTGTTGGGTCCATCTCTACAGACGGGGGCTGAGAATTTGCATTCTAACAAGTTCCCAGGTGGTAGTGGTAATGATATTCCATACTTTGATAATTAGAGAAATAATGACTGATACATTAAAGTCAACCATTGTTATTTTATCTTCTCTGTTGTTAGTCTGAGTTACTGGTCAAGTGTGGTTGGACATTGAGAAAGGAAAAATAACGTAAATAGATATTAAATCAATGCAAAATATTCATAAAAGTCGTAAGAGACAAAATGGCTAAACCCAAATTTCTGTGAAAATTCAATTATAATAGTTCTTTTTGGAAGGGTAAACTTGTCCTTAGAGATGAAAAATGTAGCAAAGGAGAAAGTTTTATAATAATGAGTCCCTAGGTCTAGACTCTGTTCTCATTCTGGTCACACAGAAGAACTTGGGGAATCCAAGCTTTTGGAGTAGGTTTTCTAGGGGATTTGTGAACATGCATAGAAACTGCTCTCCCTGGAGAAAAGTATTTGAAATTTCCATGACTGGATCAGAGGATCTCAAAGGGTATTTTTTCACATAACCAATTTGTGTTTTCGAGTCAACACTGATTTATAACATAGTATATGATTCAGAAGAATAGATACACACCTCCTCAGATGTGCACACCACAGAACACCCATACCCCTCATCACTGGGCCCCTTCCATGCCCTCCTCTAGTGGCCTTGATGAAGCAGTCATTTCTGGGTTTTGTTTTGATTTAATTTTGCCATTTCCTAAAAGTGTATCTTTGCAATCATTATGAAGATCATGAGGTCAAGAAAGTGTAGCTGGCATAAGAGAAACTACATAACTAGGGAGAAACAAGCCACAGTTAGACCTCTTTTCCTGGAGTTCATCCAAATATGTCTATCATGTTATTTGACTGTAGTGACAATAATAATTAAAAGGACAGAAAAATGTGGTAGTTGGTGGAAAATCTAAAATAGAATACTTGACTGTCAATTATCACCTTGGAGATTGTAGTTGTCTCATTCAAAGTATCTGTGTATGCTCTCAACTCTGAAATTATACTGCTGATGAATGGCTTTGTGACTTGCCTTCACTATCTACAAGTAACTAATTGATGTGAGGTTGGTTAATAGTGCAATTTGTACAGGAAGGCTAGTTGAATCTGAAGATTAAGGAAAACAGAGAGGAAGGACTATGGTGGTACTGAAGGCCAGCTTAACAGCTCCCAGGCAAACTACTGCCAAGAAAGCTGTTCCTGATGCTCCATCAGGCATATCACCATGCTGAACTGAGAAAGATTTGCCAGAGGGAAAGTGAGGTCATGGAGCGATTTGATGAGGCCCAGTCTGTCTGTGACTCAGCCTACTTTACAGCACTCAAAATGAGTTAAAACTGCATTTTAAAAGCTGCACCTTCCACCTGGTTCCCATCACTGTTTTTGGCTAGCAGAAAAGAGACCTGTCAGTTTTTATCTGCAGGAGGTAAAAAAGGACAGCATATTTCAGGGAAAAGCAAATAAACATATTTGCCATGATGGTTTCAGGTTTACCAACATAGCAGGTGGGTCAGGAAGCACTGCACTGATCCAAATAATTGCAAGAGCAACATTTCACTCAACCAGACAACATGACATCAGGAGGCTAAAGAGAAGTAAGTTTTGAGCACACAATATGAATCTGAAGTCTGACAAGAAATTCTCCAACTTGCTGCTACGGTATTCGTATTTCAATGGAACTTTTGGATCAATTCACAATACCACTATTCACTCCTGCTTCTTGATAAAAACCACACATACAATCAGACATAGTTTTAAAGTTACTTTGCCAGGACAATATTTAAGACATGAGAAGGAAGAATCTATGTATCACTTTGACCACTAAAAATCTTCTTCCTGGTTACTTAAACAGGCTGAAAGCAAGGGAACAGGACTTGTGGGTCAAGATTGCTCTCTGCTCAGGAAGCACATGACTCCTTCACCACTCCTTTTCCTCCAGCCAAAACTTGATGGGAACCCAGCTTCCAAAATGCAGTTCTAGCTGAGTACAAAGCAGATTGAGTCACAGACAAAAAAGCAACAGCTTGAATGGACGTTAGTGCTTTACCTGTCCAAGTGTGTGAAGGGAACTAGTTACTATATTTGACTCTCCAATTTCTTAAACTTCAAACTAAAATGTAGTGGTTCCAACCAGTTTTTTCTATAAAAGTGTGCTATTTCACTACGCTCAGTACTGCATATCTGTTTAGAGCTGAAATTTATAGACTTGTTATTTTTGATACATGACAGCTATTCTCTGCTACTGTTTCTAAGTTTTCATGCCAAAATACCAAATTAAGGTACCCAAAATTTTAACAAAAAATAAATCTCTATCCAAAACGTGATTTCTTAAAATGACTGCTACTGTTAAAAAATATGTTTTGAAGAATTTTTAAAGTAAGAGAAATTTTTATTATAGAAAGTTATTTAACTTGGAAGGTAGGATGATGAATAGTTCACATTTTTCTCTTTATGCCATGATCATGTAATATTTTTTTTAATCCAAGGCTTATGATCTAAGTAATTTAAAGCACATTAATCAAGACTAGTACTGAAGTTTCCTTTCAAAAGCTGGTATTAAATCTAGAGTAACTGTAGCTTCTTACCAAATAGCGTTTACTCTGATATTCCCAACATTCCAAAATATTATTTTAATGTTAATTTACAAAGAAAGAAATGAACTAAGACATTTCTAGAAAGAAGTACCTTTCTTGAGGAAAAAAAAATTTAGATTCATGCTATTAAATATACACAATAAAAGAAACCCTCAATGTTTCCCCTATCCTTTTGAATGTCGCATCTTGTTGGAACAGGGTAGCCCCCAGATTGGAAAGCAGTGAACTGCAAATACTTAGTCAAGTGACAGAGTGAAGATACTTTATATTCATTATATTTCATAAAAGTCTCCTGAAATATTCCTTTTAGTTTTCCAGGTAATTTGTCAACCAATAACTACTTTCTTCAACTCTCTAGCTTGATCTTCATACCTTACTTGTATATTTTTGACTAGAAGAGACATAGCTAGATTCTGTGAGAAACACTGCCTCTTGTCACATAAATCTGGCATGGCCTTCACTATTAATGTGCTACGGGCCCAGTTTCTGTATCCCATTCATTTGATACCTTCTTGTGTTATCTGATAATTACTTTACCAGCTAACTATTACTGTCACTTCAATTAAAATTGACGCAATTTATCTATTTGACATACAAGACCTTTGACTTCTTTTTCTGAACTTCATCAATCATGGCATAAATGATTTTTCTGAGTTGTATTGATACTGTAACTAAAAAGAAATCACTGATATCAGGTAAAGATTCTCGACACTGAGGATCATAATTTATAAAGTATTTCCTTCAAGTAAGTCTAAGCCAAACAAGCTCTACACACAAAGAGAAAAGATGTCATAGAAATAGTAAATGGGGAAGGTCAGATAAGTTTCCTAATAAATGACAACTACGTTTATTTGAGGAAAAAAGAAAAGGAGGGAGAGGATGTGAAGGTAAAAAGGGCTCTGTCTTCTGCTAGATCTACATGCATGTTTACTTGCATATAAAATTCAATCTTAGTGCAGTTATGCTTTAAGATTAGTATTTATTACAAATACCCTTTAAAATGAACGATTCATTGTAAAATTACTGATATTCTGAATAAGGATGACCTATGGCAAGTGAGGCATGACTTCCATAAAATTCAGAATATCCCAGATACTCATGAACATCTCCTGTATGAACAGTTTGATAATAATCACATCCTCTACCTCACATTCCTTTGAGGCTCTCAGTTCTTGGATGGTATCACACAAGTCCTCCAGCAGATAAGAGGTGCCCTGACTACTGGGAGAAAGAGAAAGATCCCACTTGGCCTGTCCAGGGCAAAGAAGATTGGGCCTGGGCACAGGGGGCAAACTTTTTTTAGTATAATGCCAAGAGCAGATTTGATCAAATATCTGGGTTAACATGGGAAAACACTAAACTTGTTTCTCTTCTGGTAATATCCAGGTATTACAAGGGGTTACTGATAATGACCCCTATCCCTGATGACATCAATTTCTTCCCCAACCCCAAAGTCATCTTTTTCTTACTGATGAAAAACCAAAAGATAAGAAGGGAGCTATAACATTAATTTGTTCTGCAGATAAAATGCTACCTTAATGCCAAGTTTTCTCCTTAAGATTTATCATTTCCCTGCTAAATTGTATCATTTATCATGCCCTAAAGCAATATATGTGTCCAAGGAAATCAGAAACAGAGTAAGAAATAAGAAAAGAATTTAGTAACTAGAGGTTATTGAGGGTTCATTCGTGGGAAGATGCTTTTGGCCTATTTTCTCCTGGAAGTTACAAATGCATATATGCCTGCACATATGTATCACAAAGCCAAATATTAAACATTACAAAATCAAATATTATGCAGGAAATATTGAATAAGACACAATGTTCCTGCTCCCTTGGAGCCTAACTCTGGTAAAGGAGACAAGATAAATACATAAAGCAAAAGAACATGCAGACAAGATAATCCCACAGTGATAAATGCTATGAAAAAAAAATGTTGTGATATGATAGGAAATGAGTGGTTGGAGAGGCAGTATAAGATGAGGAGCTCACTTGTGATCTGAGTCTTAAAATAACAAGACATCAGCCCTGCAAAGGTCAAGAGGAAAAGAGTTCTAGAGAGAGGGGAGTGCAAGCTCCAAGCTTTTTCTATTGTCAAGGGAAAATATGCTAGAGGATGCCTAGCGATGAAAGTCTAAGATTCACTTCTCTTCCTTCCATTATCTATACCACCTACCCACTTCATTTCATTGAAGTTTACTTTGATATGTTATATATTCACTTGAAAATCTTTAACTTGAATGCAATTATGTTTAGAAGTGACAAATTAAAACCATATCTTCAAGGGGTATCTAAGAAAGAATTCTTCAACTAAATTTGGTCAAAATCAGTTCATTTTTTTAGATACTTATAATGAAATGAACCAAAAGAAAGGCATAATTCAAACTGTTACATACTTTCTCAGTCAGGTCATTCTGAGACATCCTTTTTACACTACAGACAGTATATGCAGAGATTTTCTTAAAAGTTTGATTCAGGTATAGAGTAAATTAGTACAGCAGACATTGTTTCTCTTAGAAAAAAGATCACTTACAAGGTAACTAAATATTCTCATGCAACCTTTATGCACATCAGGGATTTCTCATAGTGTTATTAGGTACAAAGACTAACAATACAAATAATATGTTAGATATAGCAAATGCCTTAAGAAGGCAACCTGTCATCAACACAATTTCTTAATAAAAGTTTAGGTTAACATTTTATGGAAAATTTTTGAGGATGTTCCTATTTAGTTTATTGTTGAATGCATAATTTGATTTTAAGAACATGTGATATACATACACTTTTTAAAACTTAATTTTAGGATAGCTTTAGGTGTATGAAAAGTGGCAAAGGAACCATACACCCCATTCCCTGTTCCCTTCATGCTAACATCTTAATTAGTCCTATATATTTTGGGTGACAAGAAAAAATCTTCATGCACACACACAGACATACACACTTGAAGAACTTTCAGCTGAATATGGTATTTGTTACATCTCAATACAAAATTGATAATCTTTCAAGATCTTAATGTCTAATTTTTTAATATTATAATAATAACGATTTATTAAGCTAAATAATTCTCCAGACACTTTTAGAGTCAAAGGAATTTTTAAAAAAGATCACTACCAAATAATTGCCTAATTAGCAAAAAACATTTTCCCTCAGTTCAAAAAGTAATTAGAAATTACAACCATAAAGGGGGACTAATTGGGTTTTCAGAGAAGCCTGTGCTTGAGCACTTTGGGAGTGCCTTTCACTCCCCTACAGATAAATGTCACCCAATTAACCCTTTTTCCAGTGAAGAAGCAGCAGTTCAGTAGTGGCACTAGAAGAGGAACAAAACAGTTTCTGCTATGTGCAACAGAATGGGTGCAACTGAAAGGGGTGACCCTAGGTGAAATAAGGCAGAAAGAAAGAAATCCTGGATGATCTCACTCATATGTGGAATACAAAGAAACCAAACAAAGGAACTCACAGAACTAAACCATAACATAGACTGAAAATGAGGGCAGAATCGAGGTCATTATAGTGGAAAGGACAGTAAGAAAGTGGGGTGCAGGTCCAATAGTATTTGGTAGAGGGACATGGGTGCTTCGGGGTGGCTAGGGAGTGGTGATGCACATCTAAGGTGTGACCCTGTTCCTCCAGACCACATATGGTGATGCAAAGCCAGAGTTACCAGAAATAGATAAATGAATATACCCAAAAAATTCAGTAAGCTTTGAGATTTGTCCCAAGTGTGAGATTTCCTTCTGATGGGTGCAACTTCAATGCAGGAAACAAGGAACCCTGTTCTCCAGTCTGGGAGAAGGAAAGGGAGGGGTGATAGCTCAGTGTGCCTGCATGGGACACAGACACCAGACTTGGCTTAAAAATGTAAAATAAACCACTGATAATTTTTTATAATGATTATCTATTGACATAACATTTTAGACACACTGGGTTGAACAAAATCTATTACTAAATTTAATTTAATTTATTTCTTTTCAGTTTTTTTTTTTTTTTTTCAAACATAGCTATTTTAAATTCAACATGAGGCCCACGGTTGTACTCTGCATTAGATTTCTTCTGGACAGCTTGGTCTCTATCTTCACTTCAAATAATTATTCAGCCTTCAATCACATCCACCTGTTTACCATATGATAACAAGCCCCCAACAAGTCCTAATTTCCCTCAACAGTTCACATTCCGTGGCTCAGCATTATAATATCTTCTTCTCTTTTTTATAAGTTTTATTTCTTTTTACTATTAAAATCACAACCTCAGTAAACCATTTATAATATCTTCTTGATAGTGCCTTGCCCTTGTCTCTTTTCATTGTATTCACCCGGGCAAACTCAAGCTCATTGCATTCAACTTTCCATGGCCACTCAGGCAGCCCCAAACAAAGTGTTCTCAGTGTTTACTTCACCCAATTTTGTCATCCTTCTCTTCCTCTTGGAAGCCCAAGTGGCTTGAGTCAAGCTGTGTAGCTGGTGTGGAACAGAATGAGTGACAGCTGTAAAGAGGAGATCATTAGCCACAGCACCTGAAAGGGTTCAAACTCCTGCATCTGCGTCTCCCTACCAGTGTGACTATAGGAAGAGACTGAACCTCATTGGGGCTCAATTTCCTCCAGAATAAGTGAGTCTTGTAGCCACTCTAGCCCCAACATGCCATTATTTGATTTATGCAACAGGAGTCAATATAGCACTGGCTATGAATAAAGCTTTTGATACTGTAGCTGGGCAAAAAGCAG
The DNA here is from genome assembly GCA_004024945.1 of Uropsilus gracilis. Taxonomy (NCBI): domain Eukaryota; kingdom Metazoa; phylum Chordata; class Mammalia; order Eulipotyphla; family Talpidae; genus Uropsilus; species Uropsilus gracilis. Next base: position 69,917 of record PVHY01003025.1, read on the forward strand.
TAGCTTGCATGCAGGTAGTTTATTTTGGAAGTGATCCCAGAGAAAGCAGGTGTGAGAGCGAGCTTGTTGAAAGGCAAGAGGGAAATGCCACATACGGATGTTAACAAGGTGGCCGTTGACACGGGTGACTCGTGCTCAATCACACTGGTATCTCTTGACAATCCTGGTGAAATTCAACTCAAAACTGTCACTTGGGTAGAATATGAACATTTATTCACATTCATTCCCAAAGAGTAACGGTGGCCTCATAGGTATCAAGGGTCAGCACATCTGGGTGAGTTCCTGGGTACCAAGAGAATATGTAGATGCAGGGTAAGGTACTGTGGGTGCCCTGTAAGAAGATAACCAATGCCTGCTCAAACTGCTGCTGCTCCAGCAGCTGGAGCAATGTGTGAGGCTCCAAGGACCTGTTATGATGCTCAGAGGTATTGATGACTCATTCTAATAACTGTTGTTTTCTAAAGAAAAGCTTAGAGTCAAAGGGTACAGTTGTGACTCTGCTTTTAAACTGTGGATCACTGGCTCTTAAACCCATCTCTTTATCTGAAAGGTGGAGAGTAACATATCTACTTCATGTTCTGGAAAAGCTTTAAAAAAAAAAAAGAGTAGAGCCATGCAACTTAAGAACTTAAATAACACTTAAAGACAGAAGATAATGATTGGGTCATCATATCCTACCATTTCTTTGTACGTAAGCCCTGCTCTGTATTTACCATTTGCTATACTGTCCCTCCAAGATGGGTCTCAGACTTGCCATGTTTTCTCTGTCATTAAAAAGAGACTTCTTCAACCTTCCAGAGCCAGTCCCAGAGCCAGCCCAGTTCCCTGTTTTCCAGAGATGGGCTCCCACCCTTTGCCTGTACCTAATACGCCAAATAGTTGATTTTTCCAAAGAATTCTATATCCATTGAAGCTGGAATCTTTTTTGGCATATTATCTTTTATTGTCAGGTAGCTGACCTGGGCAGACTTTTGAAGTTAAATTGTAACAGCACTTTCTGATACATTCTTTAATTAAGGCCAAAATCTAGGCCCATTACCATGTTCTTATGAGAAGCACATTTCACAATGGCAAGAACAATAAAACTGAGCAAGGGGTAGGAGAGACAGTGCCTCTGGAAATAAATCGTACTGGAGTTGAAATAATAGCATGTAACTTTAAAAAGCAAAGTGTTGTTCTAAAGACCAATTTAAAATCATTTTCCTTTTCCATTTCCAAAATGTTTTCCTGATTACTCTTCAGATCCTGTACGCCCACATGATGGGTAAAAAAGATCCACTGACCATTATTTTTGCACTTGCAAACATATCCTTTATCGTTCTAAGCCATTTTTTTAAGTACTAAAAACTTAAGGAAACAAACATTGGCTGATTAGCTGGTGTCTCCAAAGAAGAGGTTGTTTATCTACTACTTTCTGAGTTCTCAGACTTAGAGCATTTTATTATCATGACCCACCATTTCTTCCTCATTTACAATTCTCAGCAGGAACTCTGGTTAATGGTTCCACAGACCATACACTAATCCACAGGAACACAGTTTCTGCATTTAGTGTAACAAGTGATCTTGCTGAAGCTCCAAAATCAATTAGTGCTTCAAGACTTGAGAAAATATTATCAACAAAGAGACAGCCACCCAAGAAATAAAGTAAATAAGTTCCTGCAGAGAAAATAAATGCTATTGGTTTTCAGTCATACAGAGCAAGAAGATTGATTAAATTCCTGAAGAATATGAACTGAGAAATAAAGCAGTGAGAATGCGATAATGAAAGTTTCATGACTTCCCAGCAACGTTGTCTCTGAGACGCTAACAAGGCTGCCTAAATCCTTTTTATTACTACTGGTAGAAAAGCAGTAATAAGTAGTAAAAAAGTATCAAGATTGAGAATTCAATTCTTATTTGCTTACCTTTCCAGACATCTTCTGAATAGCTTCAACTACTAAACAAAGCATGCTATAGAATTTAATAAAAATAAATACACCTAAAAATAAGACACCGTCTCTGAACAAGCTATTCTCACTTTTAGTGAGGACAAAACACATTTTAGAACTCACACAGCCCCATGATGCCAGGAGTATAGAAGCTGAAGAAGAAAGCAAAAAGATCAAAAATTTGAAATCCACTCAATTACTGGTCCCCTTGCTTTTCAACAATCTCTGTGATTATTATCCTACTTACAAAAAGTTGATAATTATTTCTAACCTAACCCAGAGAATTAGTGAATGATGTGTGCTCTAAAATGAGGGTATTTTTTCAAAGGCCTTAAAAAGCAGCAGTTTGGGGGGAATGCTGTGCATTTGGTGGGGGAGCCTGATGGATGTAAGAAATCTCTCTACCTCCCTCTTAATCTGTGAACCTACAACTGCTCTTTGAAAAGGAATTTTTACTTCTTTTAAAAAAGCAGCTATTTGGGGGAGAAATATTATTTATATTTTATGGAGAAGTAATTTAATAGTGAACTCCCCCCCCCCAAGCCTAATAATCTTTGAAAAAATAAAGATTGCTAAAAAAGAATACAGTAGACTCCTAAGTGTCTTTGACTTACATAAGTACAAATGATGAGACCTTCATTTAATACTATGGACATTTAATACTATGTTGATCCAGGACTCCGTAATTCTATTTGTTTTACATTATAGCTGCCTTTTTTTTCTGGTACCAAGGAGGAAGTACTATCACATCATAACAAATAAATTAATTATTTCAGGTTTTCTTTGGAGCAGTTAGAAAAGGCTTTCTTTCTCACTTTTGTCCCTATCACATTGCATTCTGCATTTATAAAATAAACAAAAAGTGTAATTATGGTTCTTCCCTGAGTGTCTTCTATCCATACCTCGAGACCCCCTGGAGGTATGGAGCTAAAGTAATGAGACTGCCTCATGCAACCAAATGAATTTCATCTTTCAGTTGAGTCACTGATGAAGGAATAACCTTATTTCAATGATGCTGTCAATGCTCAAAACTATTTTTTGAATTTCCTTCAAAGTCATTTTATGAGCCTCCTAAGCATAACGACCTCACCACTCTAAAGTATATTAGACACATGCTAGCCTGGTAGAGCCTTAAATATAGTATGTACTATTCCCATCTTAGTCTGATCAGTAAGGGAGAAAATTTCAATAAACAACCCCTGGAGAACTCCAAAAACATGGATTACTGCAATTATGAAGCTACAATCTGGAGCAACATTGTCCAAGAGAAATGTACTATGAAACAAAAGCAAAACAAAAAGCCCGATCAAAAAATGGGGAGAACTAAAAAGACACTTCTCCAAGGAGGAAATACAAATGGCCAACAGGCATATGAAATATTGTTCAACGTCACTAGCAATAACAAAAATGCAAATCAAAACCACAATGAGATACCACCTTACACCAGTAAGAATGGCCCACATCCAAAGAATGGGCAACAAGAATTTCTGGGGAGGATGTGGAGAGAAAGGAACACTACTACACTGCTGGTGGGAATGTAAACTAGTCCAACCACTATGGAAAGCTGTGTGGAGGACCCTCAAGTTAATGAAAATGGAACTACCATTTGACCAGCAATTGCTCTCTTGGGAATCTAACCAAAAGAGACCTCAATGTGGGTACAAAGGGACACCTGTGCTCAGATATTTACTGCAGCACAATTTATAATTACAAGGACATGGAAGCAACTTAAGTGTCCCAAAACAGATGACTGGATGAAAAAGATGTGGTATATATACACGATGGAATATTACTCATCAATTAAAAATGACAAATTTGACAATTTTATAACAACATGGATATACTTAGAAGAAGTCATATTAGCAGAAACAAGTCATAAAGAAAAAGACAGAAACCAAATGGTTTCACTAATATATGGGATTATAGTGAAAAAATAAACAAAAGACTTGAGGAAAAGTCAAAACAAGCTAAGCACCAAACTGAAGTGCAGAACTTTGAGCAGGAGGGAAAGGGGGGAGGTGGAGGGGAAGGGGGTAAATCCCTGGGATTACAATGTTGTGAAATTTATAAATAAATAAACAAATAAATAAATAAATAAATAAATAAATAAATAAATAAGAAATGTACTATGAGCTTTTGTAATTTAAACTTCTGTAGTGGCTACAATTTAAAAAGTAAAAAAAAAAACAGCTACTTTCAATAATAATTTTAGTAATATACTTTATTCACCTGAATGAATCAAAAATTACTATTATTTCAACATATAATCAAAACAAAAATTTGGGATCTGATTTTACACTTTTATTTTCATACCAGGTCTTTGAAATTCAGTCCAAGGCAACACATCTCATTTCAAATTAGTCACATTTCAAATGCTCCATAGCCACCTGAGGCTGATGACCACCTGCTGAACAATAGAGAGAGCCTTTTCTCTCCCAAATAATGGATACCACTGCACTATTCACTATTGGATTAGCTGATTTCTTCTGCCTGTTTTCTTATTCCTTTAAATTGTGAGCAGATGGCCCTGGCACCAGCATGCTATTCATAACATCAGGCAGGGAATTATAATGAACTATAATAATATATTAATTATAATTCTTATCCTAATAAGAATTATAGCGACAAAATCTTTATAACTATGTTAACCCAAAAAAGCCATGGAAACTAAAACAGAAAGGTTAAGAGAAAGGTCTCAAGGGTCTTTCACCCACCAACAACTTTGCCTCTGGTTGGCCTCTGCCACCACCTTAGCTTGGAGAAGCCACCTGCGGTTTTCTCAAGGGTGGGAAAAGCCAGAGGTAGCTTTGAAAGGGAAAGATCTGTCTTTCCCTTTCAAGAAGAGAACCTGTGATTTAGATCACCTACTGATTCAAAACTCAATCATGCCAAAAACAAAAGACTAGTATGGGGGCAAGAACCTAGGGCAAGCCGGAGCCAGAGGGGCTGGAGAAGCTGAGACAGGAATGCAGAGCTTAGGACCAGCAGGAAAAAGAGGAAATTAAAAATTCAGGAAGCACCAGTGAAAAACCTTCATTCCTTTATTTTTGGAGGCAGGCAGTCAGGTTTCCCCACTTCCTTGCAATGGTGCAGATGCCTCGGCCCAGGCCTGCACAGTCGCAGATGCTGCAAGTGCACTGAGTGGGATGGGGGCGCATCCTATAGGGAGCCACCCTGTGTACCAAGATTTGCCACCTGGAGAAGCAGTGTTGAAGCACTGGGCTCTCCTAACAGCAAAATCCTGTTTTGGGAATTTTGTCTCACAGACACTGAGGAGGAAATGTTGAAACCCCTAAGCAAAGGATTAGTGCAACAGCATTTTTGTGAATGGCGTTACACTAGCTTTGAGTGGAATTTAAAAACAAACAAAAAAACACAACTTTTTATTATGCTAAGATTCTACCACAGGGAACTCTTTTTTTTTTTTTTTCATTGTTTGCACATATATATCTATACACATATATATTACAACTTTGTCTACCCCATGCTCTCCCATCACCTTACCACAGTGCACCACCTTAGTCTTTTGTGCCCTCCCCAACCGTTTTCTCCCTCCTCCTCCTCTTCTGTTCCATGCTTTAGTTCTGTTGGCTTTAGTTTAGTTCAATTTTTCTTAAGCATTTCTTAAGCATGCTTTAGTTTAGTTCAATTTTTCTTAAGCATTTCTTTGTTTGTTTTTACCTATATCCCTCAAATAAGTGAGACTATCCCACATGTCTCTTCTTTCTGGCTTATTTCTTCTAGCATGATTCCTTCTAGCTCCATCCATGTTGTTACAAATGACATAAGTTTGTCTTCTTTGATTGATGCATAATATTCCATTGTGTACATATACCACAGCTTTTTGATCCATTCATCTACTTTGGGGCATTTGGGTTGTTTCCATATCTTGGCAATTGTAAATAAAACTGCAATAAACATACGAGCACAGGTGTCCTTTGGGTAGATTCCCAGTAGTGCCATGGCGAATTCTGACAGGACAGAGCAGCAACAGCTTATCTCTGTTCCAAAAAGGGTCATTTAGAACTTTTTTCAGGGGGGATTAATGGACCAGCAACCAGAATTCCTTTTCACATGGGCCTTTCTGTGAGTTTCTCGGACATCTTCAAAGTCTGATGTCTGGATTAAAGGATTTAAACTTCTTTTATCAAAAATATCAAAAGAGTGGAAATTTGCAAGTTTGAACTTAAAAATATCCATGTAATTCACTTTAGTCTTATTCACAGTATGCCTTTGCTTTAATTCTGAAATGTTTTAAGTTAACATTAACAAACTAAATAACTTAGTTTTTCTTGCAATATATTCAATTAAAATTAGCTTTCCAAGAGCATGTGTCCTGATTATGCTGTGTATTGGTGTTCCTTTGCACACCAACAGGAGGTAGGACTACCCGGTTACCTTCCCCAAACACAACTCTGCTTCCCACCTCCTGATATCAAGTTTTTCTCCAAGCCCAAAATATCTTTCCCCTTCTTTCAATTTCATTGGTATATACACCTATATCTTATCACTTTCAAGAGCAGTTTAATTCATATCCACGCTACTCTCTGAAGTCTCCCTCTGATGACCCCTCTCCAAACATTCTCTCCTCCAACTCCACCTTCCCGTCTTGACATTGACTATGTGTAGGTATGTTGTGGCATCTGGAATATATGCAAAATCTTTCATTTGCCAACATTTCCTGAGTTCCTTGCCACTCTGGTGAACTAGTGGTTCACCATCTTTCAGTGATTCTCCTGGTCACCTACACTGTCAGCAGAAACATTTCTCCTTATCCTAAGTGACTTTAGCCCAAAGATCAGGAAATAGACCTAAGAGATATGTCAGAACCTCAGACATTGAAAAGGACATCTCTAAAACATGCACTTGCCTGGCCCCCTCCTCATCCCCAGAATCTGATCTTGCACCTCAAGCTGAATTAAAAACCATTCCCACTACATGAAGTTCTCTAAAACCATCTTATTCCGCTTCAGTTTCCTCATGACCAGTATATTGTCTTAGATAATATGCACTCATGCTTACTAACAAGTATGTCTTAGATAATATGCACTCATGCTTACTAATTCTTATTACCAAGATAAAACACGATGGCCTTAGCGGGTCAAGTGGTCACCCCCCCGTGACAGCCCAGCCTGATGGCCACCACCTGCAGGAGATGACAATCATGCTACTTCCTTCAAGGACCTGAGATTTGAGCTGTATACATTGCACATAGCACTGTGCATCATGGGACTGTCCACAAACCCACCACAAACCCACTCTTACCAGTGGACTAAAATGAAAGGAGCACAAATTAGGATTTTAAAATGGGACCCCAAAGCCAGCATTCACAGTCCAAAAACAGCACCCCTTCTCCCTTCATCCCACTGTCTCCATGTATATATGCTGTAGTATGTCACCAGACTACAGATTGTTTTGAGGACAGAGGTGGGGGATTTTGATTTATGCTTGGTAGTTTCCACAACAGACTATGTCATTTTAAACATTTGTTAAAAATTTTAACACAATTCTTACTTTAAGAAATCCATGCAGATAAGAAAGTGCTCTGGTGTGGGAATCATAAAAAAAAATTCACTATACTTGGAATGGTCATCTTAGAGGATGTTGGTTAGATGTGGCCCATACTGTGAAAGAAAAATGAAAAAGAGATCACAGAGATTACAGTTGGTTAAGAGTGAAAACCACCGGAAAGGAATAAACCTGCAGTGCCAATAATCTCTGAAATATTTTCTCATTAAGAAAACATGGGAAAAGAACCCCACAAGGTTAAGGTTTGTTCTGTAAGAAGGGAACAAGCCTGCAAGGCAGAATTTGTGTATACAAAGTTTTTTTGATGCTTTGTACCTAACTGCCAAAGACAGCAAGAGCAATGATGGGGAGTTTTTCAAATATATTTTTATTATTGTTTTTAGACCTGGTGGAGGGAATCTCATGCTTTTGAAAGCAAAGGACGCGCTGCCTTTGGAGGCCAAGCACAGCACGCCTATCTCCCACAAAGAGCTCCAGCACTGTTTCCCAGGCCCTCCGCATAGAAGCAAGATCCTATGAACTCCAGGGAAGCCAGGAGCCAACAGTCTCAGCTAACTAGGGGCCTCAGTTCAAGGTTAAAAAAAAGAAAAATCACAATTGTTGTATAAAACCAAAAAGGAGCAGAAACTAGGACCAACACTGGCAAATACTAGCTCTGGAGCTCTGATTTTGAGCAAATGCCTTATTTCAAATATATTCCGCACATAGGTACACAGCAGTTACCACTGCTGCAAAGGAAGCCCCAAATGTGGAGAGTAAAAGGGCAAATTATGCTATTTGGGTTCCTTAGTAGTTAAAGTTTAGCCATGCTCATATTTTTGCTGTTGTTTTCTTTTAAAAAACTACTACAGACCAATTTTCCATTTTTCCATTCTGGAAAACGTAACTATAAACAATCCACAACTTCTGTTTTCGACTGATAATTCTGGTGACTCCTCAGAAGCCTAAACTCATAGCTTCCAACTATTATTAATGACATTGACCTTTAAAATCCCATACTGAAAACACCTGAAATTCATAAACTTCTGCTGATTCATAAACTAATAATTTCTGGCCATTCAGTCCCCTCTCATCTTCCAGCTGCCTGCAAATATACATCTAGAGATTCTGAAGACCCAAATTTATTTCAGCCCCTTCCTTTTTCTGGAACCATATTTCCTGTGTAGTTATTTCTAAGTTGCTTTTCACCTTACTCTGACAACCTAATTCTCTCCTTGCCTTCAAATAGAATTTTGGCTAAAAAGAGTCCTGAGAGGGATGTTCTGCATAAGAAATGGATCCACTTTAGATGGATCTTTCCAAATGAAATGCAAAGCAGGAGGAGAAAGCAAACCCAAACAAATTGGTTCAATAATTATGCTTGGTTCAATATACAAATTCCATTAACATTAAACTCCAGGAAAGGTCAAAGTGCTATTCTTGCACAGGAGTGTGAAAATATTTCCGGTTTCTCATGACAAAAAAAAATTTATAATATAATGTTATTATGAAACATTACATGTTATTTATTTTTGGGTCTATATAATAGGTATATGTACTGCATTAATTACATATTACGTACCATATATTACAGAGTATAACAAAACATGGGAGATCTGATAAATATGTGGATTGAGAGGCATCTCTGTCTTAGATCTTGGGATTGTGGATTTAATAGTTTATCACAGAGAATACAAATGCAAGATATTTTTTCTGGAAAATATTGAAATGTATTGGTTACTACTTTTTCCCTGATAAAGTAAATAAAACTGTATACATTTTTGCCTATTACTAATTTACAATTTTAAGTCATCCAACACGCTTTCAGCGTGGATATTATCAGATAAAGTCTAAAGAAGCAAAATTGTTTACTTCTAGCTAAGGAAAAAAGCAGTTAGTTTTTAGTCTCAGAGTTTTCAGTCCTGTGTTCTTATTTCTCTATGTGCTAGCTATGTAAAGAGATAATTGGGGGGAAAGCACACTATATGAATTAGTCATTTATCAGATTTTCCTTAGCTTTTTCAGAAATTCACTGAAGTATTTGACAAACCTAGTGAGTCTGGTTTGCTAACAGATTGCTTGGTTCCTGGCACAGACTTTCCATAGTGCGAAGAGTCTGCCAATTTCAAAAGTACGTTTAAAACCATGAAGGAGTTCTCTATTTGCTACTACAAGCTTTTAAAGGAATTCAACATAAATGGAAGAAAAGGACATAGGTTTAGGGGGATTATTACGATTTTTTTATTACTCTTAGATATTAAATTATAATTTTGTGACAGCTCAGATAATAAATGTGGACAGTCAGGCTTTGTAGTAGATGACTCTATTTGTCTCAGTAAAACTGTGCTACTTTACTGAGCAGTGTTCCCGGACAGTGTATTGCTGTCTGGGACAGGACATGTGCTCCCCGAGCTGGCTGAGCACTCTCTGCCCTTCAACGGCTTCACCCTGAAGTAACTGTGACACCCAAACCACTCCTTCACATTTCTCAATACTGTGGCCATCTCGCCCCGATCTCAAATGAACTAGGGACCCACTGCTGCATGAGTCATACAGCACCCTACAGAAGGCAGGGCTCTGTCAAAGGCTACCACCAGCCCTGACAATAGAATGACACAGAATTACAGAATGGTCAACTTTCCTAGCAGCAAAGAATTAGAACCAGAGAACCTAGAGTTAGAGAAAAACAAGGTCCAGTCTCTCCAAAAGCTTTCTTCATATGCCCTTTCATCTCCATCAGTTTTCCCTCCAGCTTTGTCTGTGCTCTCCTTGTGTTCTAACACTTCATCCCCTTTTAGTTGCAGCCTCTAGGCAAGCTGTCCTGCCTCTTATCATCCTCTATACCAATTGGAAATGAAACTTTCCTCCTGCCCAAAACACTCATGGCACCCCATTCCTTCAGAATACCTCCAAATTTCCTTCCTTTCTGGAGTTGACTCAGAAGTCACACTCTCCTATTCTCAACCCACTTTTCCCCACGTGCACTCCAGGCTCTTTTCTGATAAACCATCCACACAGCTGTTCCCTCTTTTTTGTCCTTGTTCAGGTTCCCCACTCATGGCCCAATCTCATTCCCTCCTGCACACTGTTCAGCTGATCATCTCACACTCAACTTTTGAGCTCTCAGGATGCTGTCCCTTCTATAAGTAATTTTATATGATAAGTATATATACTTTCCTCATTAGCTAAATTTCCAAGGTTTGAACAGGAGAGACCCTAGATCAGAGGTTCTCAATTTCTATCAAAGAATCACCTGAATTAATGTTAAAAATGGCGATTACTGGACCCTGACCCTGGGATATCTGATTCAGTAGATCTGTGGTAGAGCCTATGAAATGGTTTCTTTTTAAATGCAGTAAAATTCACATAATATAGAATTATCCATTTTAAAGTATCCAGTTAGACTTTCACAAGGTTGTGAAACCATCATCCCCTCAGAAATGGCATTTTGAACAAACACTGCAGCATTGCAGGTCATCCCAGAGATCATGCTGAGAGTAAGCACCTTCGGGTTCAGATAACCATGGACAAGGAATGATAAGCCTCATCCTTTTCTCTCAGTATACAGATCGGCTGTATTTTTTAACTCAACTTACCCAAATATCTAAGCCTAAAAACCCAAACAAACACATATGCATTTGCCTTCCCTTTTCACTACACATAAGCATGACAAATAAAGCTAACTTATTTCAAAGTTTTCTATATTAATAGTTTCAAATTTATTTCTGAATGCACAGCACCCAGTGTTTTTTATGCTTATAAAGAATAGTGTGAAAACTGGAAAAAGGTGAGAAAACTGGAAAAAAATGAAATCACTGCTCTATGATCAGCCAGATCCAGGTTGTGCTTCCTTGAGTTTTAATCACATTATTACAGCACATTATTAAATTCTATTTCAGGCAATGAAATTGTCAATAACAGAAAAGTCTCTAGAGAAAGAACTGTAAATTAGGTTTCTCCTTATAGTCAAAGTCTCATTTACAGGTAAGTGAAATTGATCATTTTGATAAGAGATAAAATAAATACATCATATCTGCATAAAGATGTTGAAGTCAACTCTTGTTTTTAAGATTGTAGAATGCTTTTTCCTAGTTTCAATGAATGATTGAACTGCTCCAGAGTTGACTCTAATTTTAGCTCATTTTACTCAAATTTCTGAGAAGATTCCCAGAGTTTAGTTACTATGAAAATCAACCACAGTGCTAGGTCCAGGTTGGTACCTTCCTGAGAGCGGCTTCTCTAACTAACATCTAAAACAACAGAGACACAGAAAAAAAGGTGAAAACCTATCACAATATGAGAAACCAAGACAGACAGACAATCTATAACCCCAAAAGGAGTCTTGGAGAGATTTCCATAGGCTGGAAGACTGATGAAACTGGGCCGACAGGCCAAGGATTGTCTGCTTTGCCTCACGACACAGCTTCATCCCATAGCTCCAGGAACGCAGCCAAGGACAGGCTGGTGCTTATTTCAGACAGAACCAGAGAACTGTTACCTTCTCAACTTTCAATCCACAGAAGACAGCAGGCAGGAGAAGGAAAAGGTCTTGCACTGGGATCTACCTAAGAAATGTCCCCAAATGTAAAGCCCTGAACATACAGGCATAGGAAGCCTAACAACTGTGACTACTGGGGTTCCTTCCTCATGTCAGAGCGGAAGCAGCCAAAATAGAAGAAAATGTCAGGCAGACTTCTCAGGTTCAGTAGTTTAAGAGACATAATGACCACAGCACAGACCCTTGGGAACTGAGTGAGCTGTGTGTACCAACCTGCTCTCAAGTTACAAATCTGAGAAGGAATTAACCCAGGGGCAGTGACCTGAGGTCAAGGGTTGAGCGGCACTCTGTGTGGGCAGATCCTCTCCACTGCTCATTCTCAGAGAAGAGTCTATAATTCAGTAATGATTTACCATGGAAATGAAGACTCAGAAAATTTTCGTTCAGAAAGTTTCAGGAAAAGCATAGATTTTTAGGCCCGGTGTTGTGGCGCATGCCTTTAATCACAGCCTAGAAGGTGAGGCTGGGACTTGGAATCGCTTGAGTTCACGGGCTCAAGACCCACCCCTGGCAACATAGCAAGACCTAGTCCCCAAAAAATAGTTGGGTGTAGTGGCGTGCGCCTGTAATCCCAGCTACCTGGGAAGCTAAGGCTGGGGATAGCTTGCATCTGTGGTACCCCGGGGAACCTGCGGTTTCCCAGGGCAAAACAGCGAGACCTAGTCTCAAAAAGCAAATAAACAAACAAACAAACATAGATTCTATGAACAGAGCTGCAGAAGGCTAAGAGGTGAGTAAGGGACTATGGGTGATAAGATAGAAATAAAAGATGAACTAACACAGTTGACTAGAGTTAATAGGTACTGTCCTAAAATTGATATAGATTTCAGTTCCAGCTCATCCATTTGTTGTATGTGTGGCTCTCTCTCAGTCAATTTGGGCTGTAGTAACAATATATCACAGATTGGGAGGCCATAAATAACAGGAACACTATTTAGTTCTGGAGGCTGGGAAATCCTTTTGAAGGCTCTGGCATGATTGTCTTCTACTGAGGTATCTTCCTGGCTCATCACTAGCACCTTCTCATTGTGTCCTCACATGTTGTAAAGATGTGGCATCTCTGTGAGGTCTCTTTTATAGGGCTCCATCCACCCTTATGACCTGATCCCTCCCAAAGTCCCATAACACCTGGCATTAGGATTCTACATGTTATCGTGGGGTGGGAACAAACATTCAGTTCAAATCACTTATCATCTTTAAGTTTTTGACCCTTCACTTGTAACATAGGAACAATGATACCTATTTTATAAAGTTAATTTGAGTTTTAATGTATATAAGATGAGTGATGATGAGAAAAGATAAGAAAAACCTGAGCATGTAAATAAATAGCTAATAAGCAATCATCATTATTATTCCTAACATGCTTGAGAAAAAAGGGTACTGTTGGAGGCAAAGAAAGCATTGTAAAGATAATAAAACTATAATCAGTAATAATCTACACTGCATATATTAAAAAGCAAAAATGAAATTGCAAAATTTTATGGCAGTAAAGTACCTTAAAGCTGAGGAAAAGGACAAAAAAAAAAAACAAACCTGAAAGGAAAATCAATTCAATACTTTAACCTACTAATTAAAGATATCTTTGAAAATCAAATCAAGCAGAACAGAAGAACCTAAAATATGAACAAGAAAAACTTTCTTGAATGAAAAGTAATCTCAGCATGTAGATAAAAGAGGCCACTATATTTTAGACAAAATTAATTTTAAAGTATTTTAAATGCCACACCCAGCTATAATTCAGAAAAAAAAATTAAACTATGGAGCTAATTTTAAAAAATAATAAAGGCTTCAAAAATATTCCTGGGACTCTTAACCAGAGAGATATTTCAAACATTCTGTAAACTGTTCCAGAGCACAGAAAAGATGGAAAAACCATTCCCAACTGTTTAAAGTGAAAATAACAAGACAATATAACCTGACAGAGAAAAAAAAAAAACTACCAAGCCCATTTTCACTTTTGAATCAATGCAAAAATCCTACGTAAAACCATAGCAAACTAAATTTAGCAAACTGAAAAATACATACACATGATAAAGTTGGCTTTAGCTGAATGAAACAAAGATGGTACTAGGTTATTATACACATTAATATGTAATGGTGTCAGGTATGACTATAAGGTAGTACCCACTTTTTCCTTGAGAAGCACCAAAATTATTTTTGCCAATTTGAATAAATATGGGATGTATGTTTGAAATTACAGAAAGGAAACAGATATATTGATCTTAAAATACTGCTTTCTTTTGGTAGAATTTAAAAAAATATTCTTTTTTTTTTTTTTTTTGAGACTAGGTCTTGCTATTTTTGCCTGTGGAACCGCAGGCTCTCATTGCCCAGGATACCACAGACTCAAGCAATCCCCAGCCTCAGCTTCCCGGGTACCTGGGATTACAGGCATGCACCACCACACCCAGCTAATTTTTTTTTGGAACTAGGTCTCGCTACGGGCCCCAGGCGGGAATTGAACCGCGATCCCTAGCCCCGGCCGCTTCATAGGCTGAAGCTTACAAGCACGAGCCACCGTGCCCGGCCTAAAAAAATATTCTACCTCTTCCATGCATTTTTGATTTTCAGTATAAGCTGTCACAGATGTCGTTTTGAGATACATAAGCTTTCTAGAGCTACCATCTTCACTTCTAAGTACTTTTCAGTGTAAGTATGATACATTGATTCATATATAATTTCATTTCAAGAATGAAATGAAATAAATGTGATCCCTACAACAATGACTTGTTTTATAAACCTTTAGCAATCAATTGTTGAAACTGTGACAACTGCTAAATGAGTTTTAAATGTTTTGGGCACCTTTTTAATTGATTCTTTCTAGTGACTTCTATAAGATTTCAGCACTTTACCAGGATGTTCAAGGTAAAGTAAATTGAGAAAGACTCTCAGAATATGAAAGCTCCCATAAGGACTTAAGTATAAAATGCCTCATTCTTTCCTGAAGGATATGAGTTTTGGAGAAAACAAATGTTACCTAATATTCAATATTTCCATAGCAGGATATACTTTGAAAAATTATAGTCCTTGTATTACTTTAAAGCAATTGATCAATGCTGCTCAGTGTAGATGTTACCCTGGCCCTGGCTAAGACCTCAGTGGATCAAGAAGGCAATACCAGTCTGCAAGCCTGGGTCCCTGGCTCTCGGAACTCCCTTGCCATCAGGGAGCAAGGGGGGTCAGCCTTCTCAGGTAAGCCCCCCATCTGGGTAGGCCCTGGAGGGGGCATAGGGTGGGGGAGCTACTTCCACCCACCAGTGGATGGCTGCTTCACAGGGCAGCCATCTGCAGCTCGGTTTGGCAGAGCCAAGGTGCCCTCTGCTCCTGGTCCAAGGGGAACATGGAATGGTGCCCACCCCTGTGCCGAGAATTATCAGCGCAAGTGGTGGGGGGAGTTGGGGGAGGGCAGCCCCTTCATTTCTATCTTATTCCAGGTAAACTTCAGAGGACCAAGAATATGCGCAACACCAACCCCAACATAGAACGAGTGAGGAACCATGCAAAAATTCAGCCCACAAGCCTGAGCTGGACACAGCAGATATACAACCAAGAGAACCAGTACATGTGAGACAAGAGAAACAACTGTGGAGACACGATGTCACCATGTGCACTTGTGTGCTCACCAGGCAAAGAAGACCCGGGACTTCATTTTGGAGATGCCTTCAAGGAGAGCAACACACCTCCCCACATTACAGGAGAGGAGAGGATGACCAAAGATGGGGTGATTGGCCCCACATCAAAACTGCAAACTGAGGCAGAGGAGATGATCTTCAAAGGCCATTCACAAGACGCCTATATTCACAGAGAAACTTCTTGACCAACACAGACTGGGGGCAAGACCCCCTAAATCTGACACCAGAGCCATAAGGTAAAGCAGCAAAGCAGCAGAGATGGGATTGGAGAAGACAGCCTGCTACAGCAAGAAAACACGGACAGATCTCGAATAAATATAGACTGGCCACCCGACGCAAACTTAAGACTGAAAACCTACCAGCAAGGCTCACCTGGTTCCAACAACACAGTCTCTCTCCTAGTAAAAGGACACTGCCAAAGGAAAAAAAAGACTAATGGACTTAGCACAACTAGTAAAAACAAAGAGTGGGGTGGGTGTGAGAGAATGGAAGGGGCACCAGAGGGAGGAGAGAGGGGAAGGTATCCCCAAAAAACACAGAGGTTGTGATCTAAAGAACAAAATTAATAAATTTATTTTTTTTAAAAAGGCAATACTAGGGAGAAAACTCTGCTAAATCATGAGGTCAAAGAAAAACATCCAGATCTTCATCTCAGTTGCAGGATACTGCAGTGGAGCCAGAAAGGCTGAAGACTGGCTCTGCCCACAGGCTAATTACTTAGCCTCTTTGTATTTTAGTTCTCACATCTGTAAAATGGGATAAGTCTCCAGAACATTAATAAATAAATTGATATATGTGAAGTGCTTAGAACTATGTCCTGCACATAATAAGCACTCAATAAATGCTAGACTCAATACCATGCCTATTCAAAAGCAGCACTAGTAGTCACTTTATAGTGAAGCTCACCAGATGACAAGTCTTGAGTTTCCAACAATTTTTTTTAGTCAAGGATCACTGGATATTAGAAGAAGCTGTCTTCATGAAAGACAGACAAAAACAGACAATAATGACCTTAGAGGGAGAGAGACATATTAGGAGTACAAGCAATTATACCTATATATTTACACAAATACATACCCTTATATACACACTTGTTTATAAAATTAATGATCACAGATCAGACTATGGAGAAGTAAATTATTACACATAAAGTAAAAACAGAACTTTACAGAAAAGGAATTATAAGAAAATAAGATACAATTCTTGAAAATCAAAAATATTGTGGTTACACTGAATTCAATTAGAAAGGTTACAAAATAGTATTAAAATAATTTTCCAAATAGTGGAAGAAAATAGGAGAGAGAAAAACACTAAGGCAGTAGTTAAAGGATTGATATCTCAATATCTAATTCTCTCTCTATAAAGAGAAACAAAGGTGTGATGGAGGGTCAAATGCTTGTGAAATAAATAAGGAAATTTTCTATAAAAAAACTCTATATTCAGTTAGAAAAATACTCTGAGTAATCAGTTTAATGGATAAACCAAGATCTATACCCAAAATACATCAAAGGGAAATTTTAGATAACTATGCCTAAAGGGAAGAGGTGAATCACATATATAATAGATTAGAAAGAAGAATGACACTTCAATAATAAAAGTGGTTTCCAAAATTTTTCTGTTTTATCTTTCCTTTTTTTTCTATAATCAACACATATGACTTTTACTGTTAAAAATAATCCTGATACCAAAAAATCTTTACAAAGAGACTCAGCATAAATTTAAATGTTACCATTTCTTATTTGTCTTCTAGAAGTTATAACCTGTCTCTCTACAAAGATATAGAGACCCCTCTGGTTACAGAAGTCCTATTCATTGAGGATATCTAGGCTGCAGAGATTGCTGAGAACAAGTCACTCTAGAGATTCACTACCCAGCTTCCCAGTCTCGGAATCTATTCAGTAAGTGCTTGTTTTCAAGCATATGTCCAGAATATTGTGATATCTGAAAGAAGCAGGGAAGGCTCATAATTCTTTTCCCTTGGAAACATTTTTCTATCCATTATTATCATGTCTCCGCTCTTGCAGTTAGCATTTATTTTAATAAGAAAGAGCTAAGTGCTCTAATTTGTCTTCATCTCATTTATTGAACACCATGTCTCAGGCTTTGCCAAGAGATGATTTTTCTATCGACAGGCTCACCTGTGGAGAAGATGAACACTGTGTTGTTCCAGAATCCACGGCTTTTTAAGGCTGTAGTGACATTTCCCACTGCTGCATCCATGAGGGACACCATTCCTGCATAGTAATGCCGATTCTTATCGCGGATAAAGTCATATGGTTTCAGGTATTCCTCAGGGACTTGAAGGGGTTCATGGACAGACTGGAGAGCAAGGTAGAGAAACAGAGGCTAGAAAGAGAGTTTGTGAAAATCCGTTAAGAGGGCATAGAAACACTAAGTATATAGAGTCAGCATATCAGATAATAAAAGTAGTATCAAGACAACCCACAGAATGTTTTAAAGGTATTTGGAAATCATCCACCTGAAATGGATTTGTATTCAGAATCTATAAGGAACTCTTAAAAATCAACAATAAAAGACAATTAACCCAATTACAAATAGGCAAAGAATCTGAATATCTTTAGTTTGTAAAGAAAATACACAATAAGTCAATAAATCAAAGATGGTCAATAAGCACATGAAAAATTGCTCAAACTCACCAGTCACTAGGGAAATAGAAACCACAATGACACTGAGACACCAGAGTAACTCCCATGAGGTGGTTATAATATAAAAACACAGAAAATAACAAATGAGTATGTAGATAAATTGGAACACTCATTCATTGCTGGTGAGAATGGGAAATGGTATAACCAGTTTGAAAAACAATTTGGTAACTTCTGGAATTGTTAAATATAGTTACTATATGACCCAGTATTTTCATTTCTAGAGAAATACCAGCATAGAGACACAAAAAAACTTGTATACATGGATATAACAGCAGCATTATTCATAATAGCTCAAAAGTGAAAACTACCAAAGTATCTACTAATTGATGAGTAGATAAAGAAAAAAATAGTATATTTTCAGCAATAAGTTGCTATGAAAGAATATTACACGGCAACAAAAAGGAATAAAATACTAACATGATACAAAAAAAAAAACTCACTATGCTATAAGTCATCACAAAAAATGACATTTTATATGATTCCACTTATATGAAACATCCAGAGGCGGAAAGTGTATTAGCTGTAGTCAAGAGTTGGAGGAAAGAACGGCTAGTTACTACTGTTAGGGACAGTTTATTTTCAAAGTAACAAAAATGTTTTAAACTCAGATTATATTGATATTTACACAATTCTGTGAACTTATTACTGAATGTATACTTTAAATGAGTGGATTTTACGGTATGATTTTTTATTTATGTCTCAAGAAAAACTTTTAAAAAATAGCAAAAGTAATAAAAATAAAAATAAAATCCAGAATCCTAAAATAGCCTACAAGGAACAAGACATAATATCAATAATAGCAACCATATATTGGTTGCTATTTACTATATATTATGTACTATATACTATGTCTATGCATATACTACGTCCTATATACTATGTATTATATCTATGTACTAGATACTATGCACTATATACTATGAAAATGAGCTAAATATTCTATTTCATTTAATATTCAAAATCACCACCTAATGTTATATCCACTTCATAAATAAGTTTACTGGGACTTAGAAAGGTTGTATGAGTTGCTTGGGTTCATATTAAGTGCAGCGAAATTTCCTGTTGCAAAGTCCTATATTACAGTGTGGAGATGTACCCCAAGAGGCTTTAGCTGAGAAAATAAAGGTCCTCTGTAGGAGAAGATTAGAGGTTTGTGATATTTCTATGAGAAAACAAGTGAATGCCATGTGTTAGAGTCTTTCATCTAAAACCAAACACAAGGTTATCTAACTTCTGGCAGCTATGGTATGATATATGTTACCACAATACACCATTAACAGTTAACTTTATCATTAGTGGTATTCCAGGTCAGCCACTCCTTTTCAGTCTTTCTAAAGGCAATGTCTTCACTGTGCTCCTACATAATTCTTTAATGACTTGAAAACTCTCAAAAGGACAAAAACTGGCTCAACTCTAAATAAATACATACTTCTGTTAAAGCACCTGGAGCATTTAAATATCATAAATGAGTGAGGGGGGGGTTAAAGAGCAGCCTGGGTGCAGGAGAGCCTCATAATTCATCTTGTTGATAACAGTTTTAAATTATATAGTCTGTATCCCTGTAATGGATAAAGGAATGTTGGTATATGGAGCATAAACAGATATCCAAAATATGTTGTTCAGTTTGGGAACTTAGAAACACTTTTTCTCCAAAATAAAAATTTTTCTTTTTCTTTTTTTTTAGAGACTAGGTCTGGGATAGTCTAGAACCCACAGACTCAAGTGATTTCTAGCCTCAGCCTCCCAAGTAGCTGGGATTATAGGTGTGTACCACCACGCCTAGCTTCCAAAAAAATTTTTTTTTAAATCTGTCATAAACAAAGATGTGGGCAATGGAGTGAAAATCATGATAATGTAGAACAGGTGCTTCATTTTACACTTTTTCCACAAGGAAACATTCCAAAATCCAATTACAAAAGCCAATACTAAAAGTTTTGACACCCCTTTAGCTCCACCTCTACTCCCCTTAAACAAGCGCACTTTCTATTCCAGTTATACCAGTCACAAAGGAATTCTGTGTCCCCAAGACAATAAGAATGGGTGTCCTGCCCTGATGACAAGGAGAACCCAGAGCTGAGACGTACAGAGGCTGATGGTGCAGGGAGTGCAGAGTCTGACAGTGTGGCAAGGGTCCCCAGTGCAAGGCCATGCCAATTCCAGCCACAGTCAATATCTGGATGGGGCCAAGATTAAAAATTGGAAAGTTGAGCATTTGCAGCCCACATAAAGTTTTGAAAATCCTACATTTAAAATATTTTTTTTTGTTTTTAGGTTTTTTTTTTTTGAAAACTCAGAACCTCTAACGAAACCAGTCCAGGCTCTATCAGGTAACAAATGACTGCAGAACCAGAAACCCACTCCCAAATGCACACCAACTTTGCAGTCTCTCCACTCTTCTACCTAAGCGGGTTCACTCAGTCAGGTTAGTAAGCTGGTTCCAGTAAATAGAGTCTGTGAACCCCAATCCAGATTCTCTATAGTGGGCAGGGGTAGAATGAGAGCAGGAGCTCAGTGATTTGGGAGATGATGGGCTCCCCATGTCACTAATGGCAACATGTCAAGTCACAGAGGAAGGAGAGACCAAGAGAAGGGCAAATCAAACAAGTCACCTTCCCCCACATCTCATCAGCAGCACGCTAGTGCCATTTAGTGGAGGGGGAGAGTCTTATGCACACCTTTATGGCCACCAGGGGGACAGATGGATATGTTGTGCAGTCCCCTCAATGAGATGAGAACCAAGGCAACAGTCATAGATGTTTCCATCCAATACTGTAAAAATAAAGTGTCAACACTTATTAGGTGAACGTATTCCTAAGACCACTCACTCCCTGACAGAGCTAGATATGATACATTTCTAAACAATTTTTATTTTTCACTTTTTTATTAAGTTATATATTTTCACATCTTTGTATTCTCTGGGGTTCACCCACCACCTCCCCTCCCTGACCACTCCCATTCATCCTCCTCTCCCAGTTGTGTACTTTAATTTGGTCATTAGCTTGTTTTGACTTTTCCTCCTGGTCTTTTGTTTGGTTTTCCTATGTCCCATGTATTAGTGAAACCATTTGGATTCTGTCTTTTTCTTTCTGACTTGTTTCTGCTAATATGATTTCTCCTAGGTACATCCATGTGACCATAAATTCGCCAACTTAGTCATTTTTAATTGATGAGTAATATTCCATTGTGTATATATACCACATCTTTTTCATCCAGTTTTCTGTTTTGGGACATTTGGATTGTTTCCATGTCCTTGCAATACAACATCTGAGCATAGGTGTCCCATTGTAGAAGTATTGAGGTCTCCTTTGGATAGATTCCCAAAAGAGCAATTGCTGGATCAAATGGTAGTTCCATTTTCCTTAGTTTGAAAAAAAATATTAAGAATAGTGTTCTGGATGAAAAAGATGTGGTATATATACACAATAGAATATTACTCATCAATTAAAAATAACAAATTTGATGAATTTATCAAAACATGTATGTACCTAGAAGAAATCATACTAGCAGAAACGAGTCAGAAAGAAAAAGACAGAAACCAAATGGTTTCACTAATATATGGACAACCAAAGGAAAGTACACAACAGGAGGGTAGGGACCAGCTGGAGCAGTTGGGGAGGGGAGGTGGTGGGTGACCCCCAGGGATTAAAATGTGAAATATACATAAATAAATTATTCAATTAAAAAAATATAGTGTTCTTAGCAATACAGGGTGGCCCAACATTTAACATTTAACGAGGGCTCTAAGGTTCCCCAAGCACAGTTAGGACCATGCCAGTGAATGGCTGTAGCTAAACACCCTACACCTGTCATTCTGGGACCCAGGCTCATTGTGAGGTTAGAGCAAGCAGCCACCAGCCTGGAGATGCACTCATCATCACTGTGCTGCCTGCCAACTTGAGTTTCAGTCTAACCATGCCTTGACCTCTGCAGACCTACAGGCCCAACCTGACCTTACCAATAACCTGGTTCAAAACACTGCAGTCCTGACCCCAACTTTGATATTTATGGGCTTAGGCTGATTCTGATCTCTCATTCTTTCTTGGTTCCAGTTCCCTCCTCTGACTAACCCAGTAACATTCAGCTGCCTTTTTTTTTTAACTTTCAATCTATTTTAACCCAGCTAATATTGTGGTATTTCCATCTGTTATTACCATCATAATGTACCCACCACCAACTCAACCACCACCAAGAACCACTGTGCTTTTCTCTTTATTTCTCCTCCCTTCCCCCTTGGTGTTCCAGTTCTGTAGTCAGTCATCATGAGTAATTTTTCATCTTGTTTTCATCTATTAATTTAGTTACTTTATATTCCACATATTAGTAACATCACCTCTTATTTATCTTTCTCCTTACTATTTCACTTAGTGTTATCCTTTCAAGCTCCATCATGTTGCTATAAATGGCATGAGTTTTTTTTTTTTTCCCCATCCCCAAATGTATCTCTTTTGATTGCTGGGGAGTATTCCATTGTGTATATATCCCACAGCTTGGTCACTTATCTGTTCTGGAGCATTTGGGTTGTTTCCATAGTTTAGCCATAGTAACAAATGCTACAATTAAATCAGAGTACAAGTCTTGTTTCAAATCACTGTTTCTGAAATTTTGGGGTAGTTGCTTAGCAGAGGGATTACTAGGTTTAATGACAGATTCATATTTAAGGTTTTGAGACACCTTCATACTGCTTTCCATAAGGGCTGGACCAGTTTATATCCCCACCAGCAGTGTGAAGGGGTTCCCTTTTCTCCACATCTTTACCAGCACTTGTTGATTTTGGTCTTTGCTGTATGGGTCATTCTCATAGGTGTGAGATGCTCTCTCATTGTGGTCTGATTTGCTCCTCTTTAATTATAAGTGATGGTGAATATATTTATGTGCCTGCTGGCCATGTTAATATCTTCTTTGTAGAGATGTCTGCTTAGTTCTGTTGCTGATTTTTTATTGATATTGGTTTTGCTTTAGTAGAGTTTGATGAGTTCTTTTTATATCTTTGATATCAGTTCTTTGTCAGATGTTTGGTGTGCAAATGTTTTCTCCCACTCAATGATTAGTCTTTTTATTTTAGCTATTGTTTCTTTTACTGTACAGAAGCTTTTTAGTTTGATATAATCTCATCAGCAGTCACCTTCCTGGCAACCCTGACTGTAACCCTTTTAGGTTTCTTGGGAATGAAAAAACAGAATCTGAGTTGTAAATCATGCCCAAATGTTTGAGTTTTACATAAAAGTATGAAATTATTACCTAAAGTTGTTGGCACATTAATAAGCTGTTGCTTTCTTACTAGACTACAGGAGTCCAAAGATAAATAATCTATCTCCAGTGCTACAAAATCTAATTTTAGTGAGATAGAAAGCCTTATTTTCATGTTTTCAGTATATTTTCCTAAATTAAAATACAAAGCTTAAATGATATAGCCATATTTTAAATTATTACTTTATCTTTGATTTTCTACAAATCAGGACATTTCTTTCCAAATTGTGTCAGGGAAAATTAAGAGTCTAGAACTCTACATTTACTTTAAGAAATTGCTAGTAGATTCAGGTGTGTGCAAAAACATTTACTTTATTCTGCAAAGTGTTGAAGGGGGCTATTTTTAACTAAGATACTTTATGAGTATGATATGTTCACATTTCAGTGTTGTTACTAAGGGAATTAGCCTGGAGGTAAATAGAAAAGACATTCCTCAACACACAAGACAGCAGTTATTAGCAGTGTCTCTGAGTCCTTCACCAACTATGTTTCTGTTACAAAATAACTCCAAATGCTTTTCCCCTCAAGTGCTCTTTAAAATAGGCCCATTCTAACTTATCCGTGGATACTTCCATTTATTTCTTGACTGACTAGAAGTTGCCTATACTATAGTCCATACAGTGCTTGAGAAGTTCACAGAGTCACAATCCACACTGGGGAAGAATGGTGACAGCACAGCTCCTCGGTCTGTGTGATGCATCGTTTCACTGAGAACTGAAATGGTAAATATCTGCACTGGCTGTCTCAGACTTTCTGGGATAACTGCTGGCTTCCCAATTATTTCACTGATTGATGTCTATGCTTGAATCTACTTTGAGGATGTTGGGGTGCTGAATACTGCTTTACAATACTTCAGACACCTCCCAATTGACATGTCAGGAATACTGCCCGTGAATAGCACCTTACAAATAACATCGACTGAGACTGTTAGAGCTCTGGTGCCTCCTTTCCGTCAGTTTCTGTGCATTCCCATCAGACTATTTAAGGCAGCCCACCCACAAAGAACCATTTTTACCCCAGCTGCTTCCTCTTATCCGCTTACTGTTACAGGCCCTGTGAGAGAAAACTCTATTCCATTATAGGAACTAATTTTTATTGTAGGTATATTGCAGTCATTGCATGATTAAGAAATGCTATACTGTGAACCTGTCTGAAAGAAAAAAAAAAGGTAGTTGGCCTTTATTTCTTTCTTTGCCTCTGTGTTTGAGGGGAGTCAATAGTGACTACTTCCTCTACTGATAGGAAGTAGGAGCAGAAGCAGAATTAAATGCTAATGACAGGGTCCCAGTGCACATCAGTAAATCACAAATATTTGGTATTGCTTTTCTTATAAGCTTCCTAGATGATCCTAAAATATAGGGTTGGAACCATACAGGTGAATCACATGCTGAGGCTCATAAATTTGGTTTTGGGTATTAGATGTAAGATAGGGAGTTTCGTCAAACTGCATTGAGCTCTGGAATCAAATAGAATGGGTTAAGATTTTGAATATGACTCATAATATCTCTGTGATCTTAAACAAGTTACTTAACTTCTCTAAGCCAGTTTGCTTATTGTAACAGTGCTTACCCTGAAGGATACACCAAGGAATGCAATTCTCTTGAGACTTCACCTTGTTCTCTGAGGTGTAGTTATATCCATAAATGCCAAATATATGGAAAAAAACCCTGAGAACTTAAGCCAATTATCTAGCAATTATCCTTCTAAATGTTTATATCTAAATTTTAAAATATGCATAGGTCAACATATTTGAAAGGGCATTCCAATTTCTTCCAGAGTACACAGCAAACACAGTTCCTCTAAAATGTCAATATGTTAGAGTGGTAAAAACCCAAAGGCAGGGCAAAACTGAGGACAGATACATGAATGAAGACCAGCACTGAGTTAGAATAGGCAAAGGCAGAGCCAAAAGAAACATCTAAAAGGGAGTCATAAAAAAACAGCAAGTCTGACCTAAACCGGACTCTACACTGTGATCTGCACTAAAGAACCTTTAGTAACTGTCAAAGAAACAATGAGCAAGAAATTGGGAGAACCGGGGATAACACTGTATTCTGTCATTTGCTGTATCAGTGTCCTATGTGAAGGACTAATTTCATAGGGGTGCTAGTAAAGCTCTTAATGAAGGCATGTTTTAGTCCAATGTCTAGATGACACAATATTTGACACATTTAAATTTTAAAATATCTAAAAGGTGTTTATAAACCAAGCCAGAGAACTTTTCTTAATTAAAGTTAACATCAGTTTACAACATTATATGTGATTCAGAGGCAGAAAATCACATCTTCTTTGATGCATGTCCTCATACCACACCCACCACCAAGGCATCATAGTTCTCCACTATAGTCCATTATGCCCACCTTCTCACTGTGTTCCTCCACATCTGTCCTCCCTCTCATAGTCCACAAGTTGTTAGGGCTTGTCATTTTGGTATTATCTGATCCTTTGCTGTTATGTTTTTTTCTTTATATTCTGCATATCAGTGACACCATCCAGTATTTGTCTTTTTCTCTTGGACTTATTTCATTTAGCATTATCTCCTCTAGATTCATCCAGGTTGCTGCAGAAGGCATGAGTTCATCTTTTTTCTTTTACAACTAATTATGCGTGTGTGTGTGTGTGCATACACATACACATTACATTTTTCTATGGAGTCCTCTGTCCTTAAAAATCCAGAGACTTTAACTTAAACTTCTAACTTAAACTTCCACTCATTAGATCTAGGTTTAGCAAAAATAGTGTTTAGGGATATTCAGACTTTCTTCTATTCTTACTTATAGATAAATCAAAAGATTTCAACATGTGACATGCACAGTAACTTGAATGACATCTGTGTAAAACAGGCTCATCAGCGTACCATGTTTATGGATGGGAAGGCTCATCTAGATATATTTCTCCCCAAACTGCTCTGCAGATTCAATCCAGTCAGGCATTTTTGTTTTCTGTTTTTTGGGTTTTTCTGGTAGAAATTGTCTAGCTGATATGAAAATTAACAAGGGATTGCAAAGTATCTAGAAGAACCAAAATAATCTTGAGAGCAAAATACAAAGTTAGATGACTCACCCTGAATCTAAAATTGTCAATCACTTAGCAGAAAGTTTGCCATAAGAAAGTCCATTTTACATATGAGCCTATTGTTTAAACATTCAGTTTACTCCACAATGAAATAATCACGCCACTAAGAATGAACCATATCAAAAAAAATGGGCAACAAGTGCTGACATGGATGTGGAGAAAAAGGAGCACTTTTACACTGTTGGTGGCAATGCAAACTGGTCCAGGCACTATGGAAAACTGTGTGGAGGACCCTCAAACTAATGAAAATGGAACTACCATTTGACCCAACAATCATTCTTCTGGGAATCTACCCAACGGACACCAAAACACTAATTCAAAAGGACACCTGGAGGTCACTGTGCCTGGATGGGAGGCCTCAGTGAGGTAGCATCCTCTCTTTCAGAGGGTGCAGTGGGGTGCAGACCAGCTGCTCACCCTTGGGGGTAGCCAGGTCAGCCCGACTGCCTTCATGAGTTCCTGGGCTCCCCTAGCCAGTGGGGAGCAAAGGCGGAGAAGACCCCGGGGTAAGCCCCCCCAAGTCTGGAGAGCCCGGGAGGGGAGACCGGATGGAGTTTTAGCTCCATCCACCAGTGGATGGTTGTTGCACGGCAGTCATCTGCAGCCCAGGTTGGCTGAGGCATTTGCTGCCAGCCCCCAGCCCAAGGAGGGATTGGGACAGCACATGTACGGACATCTGGGCTCTGCCTCCATGCAGGGAGGTACCAGCACATGCAGGGGTGGGCAAGTGGGGGGAGGGGGTTGCTCCTTCCATTTCACTCTTCAGCTAATCTTCAGGAGGAGCAAAAACATATATAACACAACATAAACCCCATCATAAAACGGGTGAGGGATCAGGTAAAAATCCAGCCTGCAAGCCTGAGTTGGACATAGCAAATGGACAATCAAAAGAACCAGTGCATGTGAGACTGGAGAAACATCTATGGTAATACGATATCACAAAGTGCACCAATGTGCTCACCGGGTCTGGAAGACCCAAGACCTCATTTCAGAGATGTCTTCTAGGAGAGCAAAGCACTCCTCCCTGCACTATGGGAGAGGAGAGGAAGACCAAAGCATCAGCCCCACAGCAAAGATGCAAACTGAGGCAGAGTAGATGAACTACAACGGCCAATCACAAATGCCTTTATCCACAGAGAAACTTCTTCACCAGCACTGACAGGGAGTGATACCCCCTAAATCTGACATCAGAACCATAAGGTAAAGCAGCAAAATAACAGAGATGGGTTTGGAGAAGACAGCCTTCAATGAGAAAGCATGGAAAGACCACAAATAAATACAGACTGGCTGCCCAACACAAATTTAAGACTGAAAACCTACCATCAAGGCAACTAGCAAACAACAAAGAGTGGAGTGTGAGTGAATGGAGGAGGTACCTGAAAGGGGGGGGAGGTATTCCAAAACCATTTACTGAGTTTGCGATTTAAAGAATAAAAATAAATAAAACTTTTTAAAAAAATTTAAAAAGGACACCTGTACTCATATTTTTATTGTAACACTATTTACAATAGTCAGAATAAGGAAACAACTCAAATGACGCAAAACAGACAAATGATAACGAAAGCTGTGGTATACACAAACAATGGAATATTATTCCACAATCAAAAAAGACAAATTTGATGCATTTATGATAACATGGATGGACCTAGAAGGAATCATGTTAGCAGAAATAAGCCAGAAAGATAAAGAGAAATACTGGATGATATCACCTATATGCAAGATATAGGGAAAACAAACAAAAGGACAAGTCAAATTTAAAATTAACTGTCAGCAGAACAAAAACACAGAGCAAGTGGGGGGTAAAATCGGGTGAAGGCTGGGCACATTAGATTAAAATGATGGTTCATGGGTGATAAGGGAGTGGGAGAACCTCATATATATATGTATATATATATATATATATACATATATATGTACAATCGATTTAAGAAAAGAGTCAGTTTACTAATTATTTAGAACTTGCCCATATATACCAATTAGATTATATTTGTACTAAAATTCTGTAGATACAGTATCCCTCCTAGCATGGGGGAGCACTTGTATGCAAATCACCCTTTTTCTCTATAAAGAAATTCTCTAAAATCCCAACATATGAATTTCCCCCACACCTAGTGAATCAGACTCTTAGAACTGTGCTCCAGGAATTTCTAATTTTAATATATTTCCAGGCTGATAATGATGTGCTCTAAATTTGGAAACCACTCAGAGTTTATTACATTTTCCCCTAAGTAACAGTGGTCTTTCTTACATTCATTCATCTGATGAGATGCTGCTTTATCATGACTTTGCTATTAGTGAAGGAGTGACTTACCTTCTCTGCTGGGTGGTTAGTGATGAGGTCTGTAGCCCTTTTGGTAAATATGTTTGTGGAATACATATTTTTATATCCTGTCGCAACTTCTTCACCATCTCGAAAATCAAGAGCACATCGAGTGACATTCAGTGCATTGATTAACGTACAGCGCTCGTGGGAATAGTAATCTTCACTACCTAAGAGATATCCTACAACCAGAGTGGGAGATGAAAGTAGTCAGCATCCCATACAACTGGGTAAACAAACTAATATTTCAACACTTAATTGTCTAATGCAATTGATTACCCGTGACAAGGCTAATCAAATGACAAGGTTAATGAGAACATTATTTCTTAACATCTCTATTCTTGATAGCAGAGGCATTAAAAGATTATTGGATAAAACTCAAATCCATTCTTCTCTCAAGTCTTTAGAGCATAAGGCTCTATCATATAACACTCAAAGTGGGAGATTTCAAATAAATGTTTATTAAAATAATAGTTCAAATTTAGTAAAGGTGATAACATTTTAATCTTTTAAATCTAATATTAAAATATCATATAGTAAATGTGACATCTGAAGTTTTTGCTAAGAGATGATCACATAAATGAACTCAGCATTCAAATATTGTTGATATTGACCTTGGGAAGCTGGCAAGGTTATTCATAGAAACAGCATCAGAAGGAATCATCTGTAGTCAGATGCTGACACCCACTGGTGAAAGACACAAACATTTATTGGATCTCTAGGCAACTAAACAGAGGCAAAGACAGAACTGATAGGCAGCACTAAAATTAGATTTTTCTACATAGAGTGACCTTATTTTCACTCCACATTTAAATGGCATCAACTGCTGATGAACCACAATTTAGACTTCAAAAGGAATAGTTGCTTCTGCACAAATTCTATATTTTCCCCAAATATGAAAAAAGGTTGTACTACTTATTATGATTCCTTTTAGATGAAAAGTCCAGAACAGGCAAATCCACAAAAAATAAAAAATAGATTTGTAGTTGCCTTGAGCTGGCAAGGTTGGGGGAAAAAAAGAGAGATTGTTAATGAAGATAGGTTTCTTTGGGGGACAACAAGATGCTTTATGATAACACTGGGATGGTAGTGGTATAACCCTGTAAATTTGTTTAAAATGACTGGATTGTATTCTTTAATTGGGTAAACTAAATGGTATGTGAATTATAACTCAATAAAGCCATTAAAAAGAAATAGCTCTCATGGACTTTTAGCTATTTCCTGTTTATTAACCTTAAAATGAGGATGATAAAGCACTTAAGATTGGTCCAGGATGGTTCTTACAACAAACTTTCAGAGGAGAAGTTTTCAAAACATAAAAAGGCATTCCAAAAATAGTGCAGTTTCAATTCAGCACATAATTTGTTGAAAAAGAAAAATATTAGGATGATAAAACCGGCTGAGTTCTTTCTAGTCCTAAACTACTTTTCATATGAAAAGGCTCACAGAACTTTTAAAACAAATTTTATTTCTTCCTTTTCCATGATCCAACAAATTGAAGGTCCTAAAAACAGTGGCTATCTTGTTATCAAGATAAATATTTAAGAGACATTTTTCTTCTGTGTAAAACCAAAAAAGGAAATCCAATGCATTGGTAAAAACCAGTAACAGAGAAAGAAAAGATTCCATAAAAAAAAAATCATTTCAGCCCTTTAGAGGGGCCCAGAAACTGGGTTTCTATTTGGGTTTTTAATAACTAACTGGGTGTTACAAATTAAGGAAATCATTTCAGGCTCTTTATCCATAAACTATTTTCTCTCATTTGGAAGAATAAATTCCTGGGATCGCCTCAGTTAAAACATGTATGAACTCTAAATTCAGTTAAAGATCTATGAACTCTAAGTAATAAAAAAAAGTACACTACAAATAGGAAGAGTATTTTAAAAAAAAATTTATTCATATACTTGAACAAATTTGTACCAAGCAACCATGTGACAGTCACATGGCACTTTTCTTCATATTCACAAATGTGAAGTTCATATTCATATTCACAAATGTGAAGTTAGATGCTGAGCCTTAAGAAGATGACAGCTTATGCTTTTCTGAGAAAACTGAGCAGATATTTTTTAAACAGCCAAATCCTGACAGCTTTATTAGACTGCTGTATGAGAAATAATTTATGCGCCTTACAGGGCAAACTTAAAGTGTACAATTCAGTGACCTGAGTATATTTACAGTGTACAAACAGCTCCACAATCATCTGACTGCTTTTAAACAGAACATCTGAATCATACCAATGATGATAGCTGCATGGCTATCATCTGTGCATTTTACCTTCTGTGCCTGCAAATCTCCATTCCAGAAATAAAGGGTGTGTGTTCACTGAATTGCTGTTAGGTTTCTTAATCCTCATAAAAGGATATCGTTTCTACCTTTTGTCCAGTTGAATTTTAAATTATATAAGTAGCCTTCTAATAAAACAGTTTAAATAGCTATAGTCTTCCTCTTCCTTGGGTATAATTATTCCATATTTTAGCATGGACATGACTGAAATTGTCAAAGGCTGCTTTTTCCTCAAAATTCCTAAGTAGGGAAAGAGAACTTGTATTCAAGCCTGATTTTTAACAGCTACTTGAGGACGCTGAGGATGTATGCAGGTTCATTAAGAAAGAATGCATGACTGCTGGAGGACCCGGATTTTGTCATGTCTGATGTCCCTGTGTCTCTATCTTAACCTCGCATCCAGCAAGAACTACAGAACTGTGTTCTTCCGCTGCATTGTTCTGCTAGTCATATAATCATTTTTACTGAATGCACTTGTGGTGCTTGACCCTAGCTTGAATAAAAGGAAATGCCCTGAGAAACATACACAGAAAATCACTTTATACTGAAATGATGTATTTGAGGCTGCTGTGCACCTTACCTTCTCATAAAGGAGAAATTTCCCTTAGGTTTAAGAGCCAGAAAATGTTTTACTCTTCCTGAACACCTGGTTTCCATTTATCTTATAAATAATGTGATTCTTACAGCCCTTCCCTTTTCTTCCCCCATTGGACATAGGAAATCTCAAATCTCAAAGTTGAATTTAAAGCATGCCAAGAGCCAGGTAAGCTTTTTGTAATCGGATGCCTTGTAACTATTCCATCTTTTTCTTCTATTCACCCCTATTTATTTAAAACATTTATGTTCAGTATTGCAATGTGTGTTTCTTTTTGGATATGACAAGTTGTAAATAAATTAAGAGACAAATGAGAGGTAGGTAGGTAGTTAAATAACGAGACAGAAAGATAGCTCAATATGAAAAGAACTTGACAGAAAGACAAACAGCCACTGGCAAGATACATAGGTTAGGACATGATTTATAACAGATATAAAGAGGGCACTAAACAAACTTTAGGTTTCACATTTATTTTTATAGAGCTATCAAACCATAAAACACTTCTTTATTTCTATTATGCTTCCTATTGCCACTTGCTATTAATTCTTCCATTCTACTTTTTGATTTATATTCTCTAATCTCCTGATTTCAAAAGCAGATCATACTGGGGTGGGAGGAGGGGAGGAAGTGGGGATGGATGTTAGTGGAAAAGCATCTTCTCCATCTCCACAGAAGAAACAAAACCTGTGAACACAGTCCATGGGGAGAGAACGCTATTCTGAATCTTTGTGATAGATATATTCTGAGTTTGTTTTTGCCTACAGAAAAAAAAAATCAATCTGTATTCCTTTTGGTAATAAGATTCTCTGAGAACACAATAGTCTCAAATATGAAGGTAGCAAACTCTTCACAGGTTCCAATATGGCATTTGGGACCCTGGCAAAGGTAACTGCCACCTGGGAGCTCCTGCCACCTGGAGTACAGAGCCCATTTATGGAAGGGGCACAAGAAAGCCTCCCCACTGTGGTGCTGATTGATTCACTCTGTGTTCATGTTGCCAGCTATTTCATTTGACTATACCGGTGTGTGTTTTATGACATGGCTGCAGTGAGTGAGTTGTTAAAGAATATGTGCATTTTCATTACCAAAGTAGGTATCAAATCCTCTGCGGGTTGGAAGGCATTCTTTCCGGTACATTCCCAGGTGCCATTTTCCCACCATGTGGGTAGTGTAGCCTGCTTCTTTTAGAAGCTGGGGCAGGAGTTTTTCATCCAGAGGAATGCAGCTGGGCTGACAGGGCCAGATTATTTGGTGCTGTAAACCCATGCGGATCTTAAAAAGATAAACACAAATTTAGATTAATAATGCAGAAACATTCTCAACAAATAAAGTGACTGCCTAATTTATTAGACATAGCTGCAGACCTGAATGCTTAGCTCTTATTTCCATACTAGCTTAAGGATATTTCACTTATTCAAATAAGGTAATGGATATAAACAGGATTTGAAAAAAAAATGATTTTAAATGCATTCTTAACAACTGCTAGATATTTTCAGTAAATATTAAGTACTGCTAGAAATCATTACTTCAACTATTCATTTACTACCTCCAAGAGGTAGGCATAAGATAAGATGTGGACTTACCAAGGAAAAGCATTCCAATTTTCATGACATGAAAAGTTCGTTCTTGATGAGGAGGACCTTCTATAACCTTTCAAGATTTTTTTTTTATGGGCTATTCAACAGTATAATAAGAGTGATGCTCTCCATTTCTCATTCCACTTTATATAAACCATAATTTCAAAAGAAAGTGGCCAATTTTTCCTTTCAAAAGCAGTCATCTGCCCCACAGGCTGGGAGGGGCTCATACAAAAATGCCCAGGGTACAAGGTCCATACAACAATTAGCTTTAAAAAACAACCGCTTCCTGCGTCTTGATATAATATTAAAATAGAATAGCCACAATTAGATGAAAAGGCTATTATAATAACCTTCCCATTCCAATTACATATCTGCGTGAGACCAAATGTTCTTCAACTTTTAACAAAACAACATTTGACAATGGACTGAACAGAGAAGCAGATGTGACAATCTAGCTATCTTCTTTCAAAAGAAGGCATGTACAAGCACATTCTAGACACTTAATAATTGTCACATTGATAACTGCAAGCTTGTTATCAATAACACATCTGAGCTTCCCACTCACATGCCTTATAGAGACTGGGGTCATCACAGAGAACACACTCCTTCACTTGCCTTTCCTGGAGGCTGTTGTGCAGCAGGAGGAGACTTATGAAAGATGTACTGGAATTACGGATCTGCTGACGCTAAGCAAATATTGATTTAACATTTTCTTACATTCATGTATATCTCAGAGCAGTTTCAGATTTTTGTTTTAAGTATGTGGCCAAAAAGCACAAACAAAAAACTTTGGCCTCAGTCTTTCCCCCTTTAGTTTGCTTTAAGCTACGATAGCTTCTTCATAAGTTTTGACGCTATCTTAAATTTAATTTTTTGTGTTTTTCCAGAGTCAACACTTATTGGATGTTCCTCTGCTGCTACATTATTT
This sequence comes from Uropsilus gracilis, assembly GCA_004024945.1. NCBI lineage: Eukaryota > Metazoa > Chordata > Mammalia > Eulipotyphla > Talpidae > Uropsilus > Uropsilus gracilis. The sequence goes on from PVHY01003025.1 coordinate 104,237, forward strand.
CATTATCTTTTTATATATTATTAAAAAAATAATCTTGTTAAAGTGTGCTTATTTTGTGGGAGATGGATATGTTTGTCTTGATTGTGATGGTGGCCTCATGGGTAAATACCTATCAAAATGTATCAAATTTTATACTTTAAATATGTGTAGTTTGTTGCATGTCAACTGTACCTCAATAAAAAAAATAAAAGTGAGTTTGTTTTATATTGAATTTTTTTCTATTTTTTTATTATTTATTATATTACCTATTTCATTTTATGTTATCTACCCCAGGGGGTTCTCCCACCATCTTATCACCCATGACCCATCATCTTAATCTTTTGTGCCCCTCCCATCCCTGATTTTCCTCCCTCCCGCCTCATGCTCTGTGCTTCAATTTTGCTAAAAAATATTTTTAAATTTTTCCTGTCTGTTTTCCCTTTGTCCCGCATATACGTGAGACCATCCCATATTTCTCTTTTTCTTTTTGGCTTATTTCCGCTAACATGATTCCTTCTAGCTTCATCCATATTGCTGCGAATGACTTAAGATTGTCTTTTCTGATTGATGAATAGTATTTTATTGTGTACGTATACCTCAGCTTTCTGTACCATTCGCCTATTTGGGGGCATTTGGATAGCTTCCATATCCTGGCTATTGTAAATGTACTGAGATTTTTATGCCTCTCCTAGGACTAACTGGATACCTGAATTAGGACATTTGGCGATGCCATCCATTTGCCTTCCAAAGTCGCTCTGCCCTACTCTCTGCCTTGCTCTCTGCCCTGAGAAGCTGACAGCTGACTCCAGTCTTCAGCTTCTGCTTGGGTTCAGTCAATGGGTAGCCCAGACAGGAAGCAAGAGGGAGGCAGGCAAGTCATCTTGGACTGCCAGGCTATGCCTGTCACAGCAGGTCACTCTGCAGGCAGTGCTCTCCACTGGATTCTCTCTGGGTCCTGGTAATTCTTGGTAAATTCCCTTTCTTTCCTGCCCTTCTGGTTGAGAGATAGTCACAGCTCCACTAGGTTATACATGTGTGCCCCCCCCACATACACACAATCCTACCTTTTAAAATATTCCCTTTGTAAATAAATACTCTCCAAATTATTCTAAAATATCTCTTTTCAGCTGGTACCCTGGATAAGGATGCTACAGTAACCCAGGCTGGGAAAGGGAAACACACACAGAGGATTTGATCCACTGGTTAATGTTAGAAGTTTTTTCAATCAAAAATTAAAAATTAACCCTGAGTTAAAAAAACTCCATGATATATACTAATTGGCAACAGAATAGGATAAGAAAGACAACATTATAAGGAATGCAAAAGACCTAGTGGAGATAAACACTATATGCAAAATTGGTTAAATAGAAACCTTATCATCCATCACATGCAGAGCATTAATTATGATGGCTATAAACCACTGTCAAGGGACACTGTGTGATTCTGTTTTCCTACACCATGGGCACCATGCCAGGTGGTCAGCTGAAGCCTGCCTCTATTATCTACAATCATACGGAGCAGAGAATTTGTTCTTTTCAATTCCTGAGAATTTATTTGACAGAGCACTTTTATGGCATTACTGATGAGGCAGAAGCCAAATGATGGATGATAGCCAAAAACATGTTTTTGGTCTGCTCACACACCATTTGAAGTAAGGAAGCTGTAATGTGTAGAGAAGCAGTAAATAGGCCAATGCTGAGCCGGTTCCAGGCCAATACTTTATTTTAGTTGAGAACTATAGAGCGATGCCATGCTTCATGGGGTAGGGTGGTAATAGGGCATCAACAGGAATCTAAAGAAAAGATAAGCATCCCCTTGTAAACAAAACAGGTTTAAAACAATAACATCCAACTTCCGAAAGAGTACATGTCAATAGAGAAGGTTCTACAGATAATATGTAGAAGTTGAAGTACTATCTTCATTAAAATGACTTTCCTATCTCTAAAAAACAGCTTCTCCTAGGATTTGCTGGACTCTCAAAGAGTCCCTCCACTAAGGTAGCTTGCAAACTCAGTGGCTTATCTCTGGGTTCCTACCTGAGATAACTGATCAGGATTCCTTGTTCATATGTCTTATTGGTTACAGACATTTATTTGATGTTGCAAGTTATTCCTTCCTTATAACCTATAGTTACTATCTTGAGAATTTAAAAAGCAAATATCAACCTCCTGGTGGGGGAGAAGAGGAGGGTAGTTTTAGCATCAGAACCTGGGACAACTCCCCTTTCTGGAAGAGAGGATGTCTTCGTCTACTGATTATCTACCTGGAAGTTCAGAGCCTGGGATTTCAGCTCCGCTTATAATAATCCCTCTGGAGGACTAGGTGAACTACAGCTACACACATGGCAGTGGCAGCAGTTTTTCTCCTCACCTCAGCAATGTAGAGAAAATACCCATCTGAACAGAAGGAAGACTGCAGTACAAGGCACTCATTCCCTCACTGTGCCCACATATCTGCACAGCACCTCCTGCTACCGTACTTGAAATTTCAGAAAACTAGGCAGCTACGCCCCTATACCTTCAACTCCAGAACCGAGAGGGAAGCTTCCTGACCAGAACACAATAATGCTACCTCCTGTTAGTGAGCCAGGACCTCAGAATTTTCAGCCTGTGCCTTGGCCAGTAACACAGGTTTTCACCACGGTCAAGTGAACACTCATGCCGCTTTACGGTTTATTCCTGGAGATGCCCCACAGAACAAATGGACAGTGGAGAATCTGCTCTTTTCCCCCTTACGCCTTCTAAAAAGCAGTCAGATGCCCACGCTGCTGAAGCCAAGAGCTACAGAATGCAGATTATGTGTGTTAGGGGTCTGGCTCTGCCATCTGGCCTGGTCCTTCAGAACTCAGCAGCAGAGCTGGCTGGTGTCACTGACAGTTTTAAGGGTCTATTTATTTGGTGTTGATTAGCAAAGATTATAAATCTCTTTCTAAGCCCACAAAGGGATGCCATTTGTAAAAAAGAATAAACCAGGCAGGAACTGTTTCAGGGCTCTCCTTTGCTTAGATTAGAAATCCAATCAAAAGCCCAAAATGAAAAGGAAAAAAATAGGAAAGGGAAAAAAGTTTAACAAAGTGGTACGATTACGGAAACAATAATAGTGACGACTTGTGTTTGAACTAATTCTTAAAATAACATCAAAAAAAATTCATCGAGACTGGGCATGGTGGCGCATGCCTATGAGTCGGCAGCCTAGGAAGCCTAGGCAGCCAGGGCCAGGGATCATGGTTCGAGTCCTGCCCGGGGCAACACAGTGAGACCTAGTTCCAAAAAAGTATCCGGGTGTGGTGGTGCGCGCCTGTAATCCCAGCTACCTGGGAAGCTGAGGTTGGGGATTACTTGAGTCTGTACGTAACGGTAACGTAACGTAAGGTGCTGATCCACAGGCAAAAATAGTGAGACCTAGTCTCAAAAAAAAAAAAAAAACAAAACCACAATTCATCAAGAAAAAAAATCCCAAGCTGGGTGTGGTGGTGTATACCTTTAATCCCAGCCTATGACAGGAGTCTGAGACTGGGAATCACTTGAGTCCATGGTTTGAGACCCACTCAGGGCAGCATAGTGAGACCTAGTCTAAAAAAAAAAAATAGCTGGGCATGGTGGTGTACCCCTGTAATCCCAGTTACCTGGGAGGATGAGGCTGGGGATCCCCTGAGTACATGGAATCAGGACTACCCCAAGAAATATAGAGAGACCTAGTCTCAAAAAATAGCTGGGCATGGTGGTGGGTGCCTGTAATCCCAGCTACCTAGGAAGCTGAGGTTGGGGATGTCTTAAGTCCGTGGTACCCCAGGCAACAAGAGTCTGCGGTTCCCCAGGCAATATAGTGAGATCTAGTCTCAAAAAAAAAGAGAAAGAAGAAAGAAAAGAAAAAAACCCACAAGTCAATGAGTCCTGTTCAGCTCAGCACCAACCGTAGTTCCTTATATCCCATTACCTGGGAAGTAAAATGGGTAGAACATAGAATTATATCTCTAAAATATCTATAACACTTGTAGAATACTGTCTTTGAACACTTCTTCCATTCTGGGGAAATGCTACTCGGTGCTGGTTAGGCTTCGGAGGGGCACTCAGTTTTAGTGACAACAAAAGACTCACTGGAACAATTTGAAGTCCTGATGAGTTTTAGTAAGTGGCTATCTTGCTTCCCACTATGAAGTGAACATATCCTGCGTCCCTAACTCAGCATAGGAATAAAGACTAACAATTCTTTTTCTTCAGAGGCACCTATGGCTTCTGGACTAGATGCTCCTCTTACCTGCCTCCTTGGCTGCCTCAGCCTGGGGAGGGGTTCTATGAACAGTCCCAGTTTGAGACATCCTTCCCCAAGCACTCCACCCATTTCCTCAGGCTCTTTATTTCCCTTTGTCCCACTTCTAATCTTAAATTCCAGGGAAAGGCAACCAGGGACAAGAGTTTACTAAGAGGCAAGCAATGGGGAGAATGATAAAGAAGGGGCAGACAGGACACCAAGGAAAAGAAGGGAGAAGGGAACCAGGCAGGCATGGTGGTACACACCTATAATCCCAGTTACCTGGGAGGTGAGGCTAGGGAACACTCGAGTCCACAGGTTTGAGACAACCCTGGGCAACACAGTGAGACCTAGTCTCTTTAAAAAAGGAGGGGGGTGGGGGAAGAGGTGAGGAGCTACTCCCAAGAACCCCTTCTGATCATGTCCCAATGGCCTATTCCACCTGCAGCCATGGGTCTCATCTCTTCACATTCTTAATACCACATTCCCTTGCAGCATTCTTCCTGTGTTTATTGCCTAAGGTTCTGCATCAGAGGTGAGTGAAAAGCTGAAAAAGGTGTCCTGTTTATCAGTATGATTAAGAAAAATGTGGCTTGGGTCCCTTAAGAATGAAACCTTGGTGTCACCTTTCATTGTTTCTATCTTTGCCAAGATTGATAGAGTTCTGGTAGAGTGGTCCCCTCAGTTCCGAAGGTAAAAATGTTCCCAGTGGAGGACCAAAGTTAGTTTTCTTGACTTTTTTTTCCCAGAGAGAAGTGTTTCCACTGAGATCTATTGTTGGCCTTTAACCATTTTGATTTCTTAGAAAGGAAGCAAGGGGACTAGAAGTGGCATATTAGCCCGAAACACGTTAGGCAGTGAGTGCTTTCAGGAAGTGCTCCTGTGTTAAAGTGCTTAGCTTAAGGGGCCTATGCCCTCCCTTTCCTTGCTCTACACTGCCTGCTTTTCCTGGTCACACACACACATACAAGCAGGCATTCTAATGGGTGAAGCCAGACCAGAGTACAAACAGCCACACTTAAACTGTGGACTAGGAATGCAGAGGAATAATAAATATTTGGTTTTGAATAAAGTCAATGTCCAATATAAAAAAAAAACTATAAGAATAATGACCTCAGTATTTTAAAGACTTCTGGTTGAACTAAAAGCAGTGTACACACTTTATTATAGAAGCTGGAGGATTTTTAAATTAATATTCTTAATTTTGAAATTTTAAACAAAAGAAAATGAAAGTAAGATCCATTTTCTGAAAGGTATGACATGTTTTCAAGGGACACCAAGAAAGTAATAATTAGAGGACATCTATGGGAAGAAAGGTTACAAAACAGGATGAACAGATTTTTAAATAAAAAACATCTATTTAAAACCTTTTATATTTGAACCTTTTGATAGGGTGTGTCATCCCCCCCCCCCCCCATTGTCTCCTGTTTAAGATTGTAGATTTTAAGGACAGGTAATGTTAAAATGGGAAAATGACCTTAGCTGGAATTTCCCTTCAGGGGGATGCAGGGGGAAGAAAGAAGTGAAATAGTCAAGGTGAAACAGATTTCCTGGAAGGTAGGAAATCAGGGTATATAAAGGGTGTGCAAACAAAGAGAAGGATTTGATTTGATTGGATTTAGGATTTGATTTGATTGGGATTTGAATATGGAGACTGGATAGAGAGAGAGGTTGAATGGAGGAGAGATGGTAATCGGCCATCTTGTAAAGATGTGAGCCATGTGAGCTTGGCCATGTGGCCACCGAGGGCCTGAAACCCTTGGCTGGCCCAGGCTGGCAGCATGTGTGCTGAATGCAGTTAAGGAGTTTGCAGATTTAAACTCTGTGTTGGAGTTTGTTTTGCTGAGTTTGATTTGTGTCTGAAGAGGCCGTGCAAAAGTTAGGCCTGAGAAGAAAGTGAACTTTGCTGGTTCGGCACCATGGAGTTCCTGCTACCTGAAGGTGACAAGGAGAAGACAGCGTGGAAGACAAGGAGGAGCAGTCAAAGGAACATGTCTTCAAGCATCTAGAGATGGACTCTGTCTGGATATTGGTGAGATGATCAGGACTGAGAGACTGAGGCTATTTGGGGCAATCTGGGAAAGGACTTTGGACAATACCGAGATAAGTTTTGGACAATGTTAAAGTATTCTGAGTCTTACATGTTTCTTTTGTAATTATTAGGATAAATAGAAATCACTTTGTTAAAAATAAATTAGTCTGCACTGCACTGATAGTCTTACATTGGTTTGTTATTTTGGTTGAGAAGGCTGGGGATGGTGGTAAAAACCCACAAGTGAAAAGTTTAAACCGTGTTTTAAAGTTTTTCTTTTCTGCAGTTTTTGGAGCTGAAAGCAGAGAGAAGCTGGTAGCTGATGTTTGCATATCAATGGTAAAGGTGATCAGTAAAAGTGCTAATGAAGAGTGTGTAGCCTGCTTTGTAGAGAGAAGCAAGCAGATAGGTGTATCCAGTTAAAGTCAAAAGTCTCTTTTCACTCACTTTCACTTTCAGTGTACTTTGTAAGGACAATATATAAGATAAGCTTAGTTTTTAAAAAGATGAAACATGAAATTTACTTCTGGTTGGAATTACACGCACACAAAGAATGCTGCTAGACACTTTGTTGAGGCTCCTTAGATAGGCTCCTCATTTAGAGTCCTATCAGACTAGAAACACACTGTAGTCTTCAACGTAATATTATAGAGACAAGTGGAGGTGAAACTTAATATTTTATCATGAGCAGGCAGCGCTGGCACAGGGGGCCAAGCTTCATTCTTAAAACAAGCTCACTCCTTTTTTAAAAATAATTACAACACTTTTTAATAGTTTTAACATTACAATGATTCCTTTTTTAAAATAATTTATTTTATGTATTTTATGTATTTTACATATTTTATATATATAAAATATATATTAAATCACATAATATATATTTCACATCATTGTGATCCCTGGGGGTCACAAGCTCAATCCTGCCTCAGAACTTCTGTCTGCGGTCCCTCACACTGTGTTCCACCCTTGTTTTCCAGGATCTCTGCACATCCAGTTCCCTTCATCCTGACAGATGTACAAGATACTGACTTCAGCATTCTTTGCTATATCAAAACACTAAAATCAACCCATCGTTATGTGAGAGGGTAAATAAATTATGACCTACCCATTTAACAAAATTATGCCACAGCCTTAGAAATTAATGAGGATGCTTTTATGTAACAATACAAAATTATTTCAAAATGTTAAATTAGAAAAGAAAACAAAGTGTAAAACAATATGTAGAGTATGCTACCATTCCTATAAAAACAGCAGAGGGGATTATCTACATGTATATTTGTTTATATTAGCATAAAATACTTTGGAAGGACTTATACAATTCAGATAACAATGTCTGTGTCCAGAGATGCCCAAAGGAAAAAAATGCATTGTATGAGTGTGTCAAGAGATTGCTGGTGTAAGCTTAGCCTTTTGTGACCTTTTGAGTTTTAAACAAAATGAATGCATTTTTTATTCAAAAAAACAAAACACAGATTTTTTTTTTAATTTTAAGAGACTGAACGAAGGACTTTTGGAAAGGGTTGTGGGAAGAATACTAGCCTAGCTGTGCAAACCTGGATTTACCAATAACTTACTGATCTTGCCTCTTGATGATCAATCACCCTCCCCCTCACTTTCCCAAACCCATGCATTTTTCACCAAAGCACACCGATTTTAAAAGCAGATTTAAACATCAGCACAAGCACCTCCTGAAATTTACACCACAGTGTCTGGGGAGATTAATCTCCCTCTTTACCAGTAGAGGGGGTAAGTGGTAATATGCCTTACCCAAGTGTGTACACTTGCTCTAAATGACAGTCTTTAGTCAAAGAAATTTGAGACTAGAAAGAGACTTAAGAGTTCAACCCAATTCCACATATAGATGTGGAAAATGATGTTCAGGGATGTCAGAAACTGAAGACTGAGATGGAGAAAACTGAAACCCACCTCTCATAATTCCCAACCAGTCCTTTTCACTAACAACTTTTATAAGCCAAAAAACTAAAATCATGGGAAATCAATTCATTCTGTGTAGAAAACCTCAACTTTGGTTAACATAAAGTTAAATGATTAAAGATGGGGGAAATCTCCAAATATTAAAGCATATTAAGTTCACTGGAAAGATTTTTAAGTAGTTCTTCAAGTACCTAATTATAAAATTCCCTCCTTCCACTGTCTAACAGCATGCACAGTAAATGACTCATTCAGCATAAACCTCTTTCCCTCTTTTCATTTTATAATTAACATAGCCAATACCTTACTGGACATGTGATGAGTTAATATTTTTAACTAAGTTATTTAAGAATGACCTAAATGTCTGAAAATCATGTAAGACAGAGGATTCAGTCTGAAGCAGCATTCACAATGCTTCATTTAATAATTCTGAGTGCATATTATAGTGTAATGATTATGGAGTCATGCCATGGCTCTAACCATCTGCCACCTACTAGACCTATGGCCTCGGGCAAGTTCAGTCTCATCCAGTCTCACTTCCTGGGGATCCAAGAGACATGGCAACAGCCTTACCTACCTTACTGGGCCTGTGAGAGTTACAGGAGCTGAAAGGCAAGTCTGAAGTCAAAAGCTGTTTGGTGCCCCCAGAGGGGATGTGCAGGTGAGGAGAAAAACATCAGATGAGATATGCCCTTTGGGCAAGAAGGTGAGGGCTCAGAAATGGACCATCCCTGAGCTGTGAGCTGTGTAAATACCGGCCATTTGTTGGGTCCTTCAGTTGTTCTGTTGCTTGTCTGATGCTGTCTGCTGTTTCAGCACACCTTGGAAGCTTGAGCCAAAATCCTCTGCTGCTGTAGGGTGTTGGGTTCCCCAGTGCACTGTCTCTGGCTGCTACATGCTCCAGGTATTCAGTGAGTGACTGGAAGACACCCTCTTGGCCCTTTTGTTCAGGATACTCGTTTAGGACTTTAGAACACTGGACAATAACTGCAGTGAAACAACTGGCCACTTGTGGCCTTAGTGACTGCTTTCCCTTGTCTGTTAAATTCCACTATTGTTGCTCTCTGAGCCTGAGGCCTGGCAACTGTGCAAGCAGATGAAAAACTAAGACTGCACCAGTAAACTACGTGGCACTGTCCCTGGGCCAGTTTTAGTGCCCCTCACAGCCTGATATCAATGTATAAAGGGCTCAGAACAGGATGAGTATATAGTATGTGAGGGCAAAAAGCCCCCTTAATCCTTCCAGGAATACTGAGTACTTTTAAAGAGGATGTTGGTGAACCCAATGTACTTTCAAATGGATTTCTTAAACTTGAACAGAAAGAAACAAAGGAGAAAAGGGAAGCAAAATGTTTGGAGTGGCTAGTTTGTTACGTTGAATAGGTTTCCTAAATTGTTGTAGGGTACCCAGCTGTTAGCCTCCACCATTGCTAAACCACAAAACAACTCAAGTGTTTTTTTTCTCTAAGACTGAAATGTTGGTGACCTGGGGGGGAGATGTTAGGGGACAATAGTAGTCAATTATACAAACAATTGAAAGTGATATTTGCTTTCCAGTTTGAGTCTGTTGGAAAGGGGAAGTTGGAGAAATAAATGTCCTTCCCATTTTTTCTGCAAATTGAGTTCAGTTCTCTTACTTCAGAGCAGATGCAGAACCATCTGCTGATTGGGGCTGACAATGCTTTCTCCTTTCCCTTGTTTATTCTAATGCCCTTTTACACAGTGTCCAGGGTGCTTTATGGGATTCTTGATTGCACTTAACAATCAAAATTAGAGATGTGGAATAGTACTCAAGGCTGACGGAGAAAGGAACCATCATTTATCTCCACTGTTAACCCTGAACACTGGCTACTTCTCAATACTGTAGTAAAACTGCCTTCTATTTCTAAAAATCTTCAGAATACTGGACAAATCTTTGTTGCAGGTGAATTTTCTTGATCTCAGGACAACAGGGCGCTATGGCTGATGTGAAAAGGCTGCATGGACACAGATTTGCGAGGACAAAGGCTTCTGCATATCCTGTGACCGGTACAGAAAGGTTCCAAACTGTGCCACTTCAACAAACAGCATATACACGCAGGCATCCACATGTGCTCAAAAAGCACCCATTTCACAAGGTCAGGAGCTTAAAGACAGTCATTTCATTGCCTGAGAGAAACAGGGGGTGCAGGAGAGGCACAAGAGGCAGCTTCACTACTTTCCAGCTGTGTGATTTTTAACATGCCATCGAACCGCTACAGGTTTCTACCCCTATCTTTTAAAAAGGACTCAAATAGCAGTCACCAACCTCATAGGCTGTCTCAAGAATTCACTTTAAACACAGAACAGCCAATGTTCTTGACCGTCTAACGTAGATACACACTCACTCCGCAGGTATACATTTACATTTCTCTGTTCCCTACGGAGAAGTTTTCAGAGAGAGAGAGCACAGAGGCTGGGGCCTTGGACACATGTCTAAACTGAAAGGAAGGTCCTAACCCAACAAAAATCAACCTGGGCAGATTTCGCAGCAGGGGTGGTGAGAACTGGGAAGGATTACTTT